>JAFVLL020006906.1:20006-40006 GCA_021397915.2 Tor tambroides | reverse complement strand
ATATATTACTTAACGTAATGATAGTACTACTAATAAAAATAAAATTATTATTAGAACATTATTTTTAAGGAATATTTACCAGAAAAATACAAATACACAAAATATTTCTTAATTTGAGGGGGAAAAAATAAAATGAAAAAAAATTATAATTTTTGTTAAACTTTTAATAATTTGCTGATTGTGTAAGTTTCATGATTTCAATAAATTACACATTTGTTTTTTTCTGTAACCATTGAAATAGAGTCTAAAAAATTAAAGCGTGAAAAAAAAAAAAAAAGAATTTAAATGAATAAAACGGATTTCATAGGGCCCTAATTGGTGAGTTACATTTTAGACACAACATTGTCTGTTTTTCTTCTGTTTTGCCAAAATGAATAAAAAACAGTTCCCAACAAAGCTGGATCAGAACATTTGTGCATCTCAGAGCAGCACTGCCGTGTTTCATTCCTGAATGCATGTGTTTTTGAACAAATAATTTTGTTCATAAAAACAGTCACTTGCTTTGTTTCTAAATGAATCAGCCGTTCTGAATGAATCCTACGAATTAATGATTCATTAATACAGGGACTTTTGTCGACACCTACTGGCCGTTTTAGTGTCATATTTATTTATTATGGGCTTAAACCAGCCAGGGTACCAGCATAATATTGTTTAATTACCATTATCGAAAAATACCCCAAAATTAATTAATTTATTTTTTTTGGTCAATATCGCACACCCCTAGTTCAGACATCTGCTGTTTCTATATGGAAACTGTGTTAACATGGTATTAGCGCACTGATTTATAAAAATGATTTATAATATAGGGGTCAATGGTTAAGCATCACTAAGACTATAGAAAAAAACAACATTAACTCATACAGACATCAGAGTTGTGTGAAAATCAGTATTTAACTGCAAATATGATGCCGAATTGCAACTGGAATGTGAATTTACAGAAGCAGGCTTAAGATGATTGAAAAAAAAGTGCTAATGTCCAAAATTACTGTAAACAGTGCAGATGTGTGTGTCTGACCTTCATAGCAGTCGCGGACGGTGTCGAAGTAAACGTAATACTCCTCGTTAGTGAAGAACAGCAGACTGAGCCACGAGTCGAAGGCGTAGATCGGCACGATGAAGAGGATGCGAACGATGTGCCGCTGCTCATTGGGAGTGTTATAGTAGCGCAAGTGCATGTAGATCTGAGACACACAGACAACATCGTATTAATACCGTCATATTCATTATCATGCCTACTCATGCTTTGCCATTTATTATTCTTCATTAATAAGCATGCAGCATATATTGATGCTGTGTTGTACATAAAAAAATCATGTCAATTGAGCAGAAACAGAACTTTCTGTATGTTTGTCAAACACATGAATAAAAGCGTGTCCGCGTGTCAGTGGAGCAGGTGCCTCTTCTGACAGTACAACTTTCTGTGTGTGTGTGTGTGTGTGTGAGTGTGAGTGTGTGTGTGTGTGTGTGAGTGAGTGAGTGTGTGTGTGTGTGTGTGTGTGTGTGTTTGTGTGTGTGTGTGTTTGTGTGTGTGTGTGTGTGTGTTTGTTTGTGTGTGTGTGTGTGTGTGTGTGTGTGTGAGTGAGTGTGTGTGTTTGTTTGTGTGTGTGTGTGTTTGTTTGTGTGTGTGTGTTTGTGTGTGAGTGTGAGTGTGTTTGTTTGTGTGTGTGTGTGTGTGTGTGTGTGAGTGTGAGTGTGTGTGTTTGTTTGTGTGTGTGTGTGTGTGAGTGTGAGTGTGTGTTTGTTTGTGTGTGTGTGTGTGTGTTTGTGTGTGTGAGTGTGAGTGTGAGTATGTGTGTGTGTGTGTGTGTGTGTGAGTGTGAGAGTGTGAGTGTGAGTGAGTGTGTGTGTGTGTGTGTGTGTGTGTGTGAGTGTGAGTGAGTGTGTGTGTGTGTGTGTGTGTGAGTGAGAGTGTGAGTGTGAGTGAGTGAGCGTGTGTGTGTGTGTGTGTGTGTGTGTGTGTGTGAGTTTTACAGGTTCATATAAGCTGAACTATCACAACACACACAGAGTTCTGAATGCTGTTGCTATGCAACCACCTCTGCTCTCTGATGTCATGCCACCTGTTGCCACAGCAACTGCTCATCATTATATGTCAGCTGAACCTCTATGATACCACAGATATATTATGCAATGTGAACCTTACAATAAATATTGTGATATACATAGTATGTGATAGATTTAGAAGTTAATGTAAAACTGCCTTGTGCAATTTACATGTTTACATTAAAAAATTGAGCGCTGATTATAATATCTAAAAAATAAATACATGTAATGGTTTGTGCTCTGTTGTTAACTGTAACCTTTAATATTATAGTAATATGCAAATAATAGTTTACACTATTAGTTGAGTTTTTTTTGTCCTAAAATTTGAATTAGAAATGAACTTTTTATCTAGAACAAATCATGTAATAAATTGTATGCATCAGTATTTACTGTAATATTAACATTATTTTACAGATTTAGATATACATTATAAAATATATTAATACATGCTTGGACTATGAAATTCAATATTATAATTAAAAATCATGTATGTTTCATATTAATATATGCAGAAACAAGTAATAATAAATTATATTAGTATTTACTACATTATTATGCATTTAAATTAGGGCTGTCAAACGATTAATCGCGATTAATCGCATCCAAAATAAAAGTTTTTGTTTACACAATATATGTGTGTCTTCTGTATATATTTATTTTGTATATATAAAGACACACGCATACAGTATATATTTTGAAAATATTTACATGTATTTAAAAGTTTATATTTATATTCATATAATTTATATTATATAAAAATATATTTAATATATAAATATAACATGTTTTTCTTAAATATATACATGCATGTGTTTGTATTTATATATACATAATAAATATACACAGTATACACACATATATTATGTAAACAAAAACTTTTATTTGGGATGCGATTAATCGCGATTAATTTTTTGACAGCACTAATTTAAATATAAAAAAAATATATTAAAATGTTTGTTTTATTTAAACAAAAGTGAAACATGATTAAATATATAATATATAACTGCTCAAAAGTCGGTATTATATATAAATATATAAATAAATGTGTTACCTGCCCTGAGATGGTCACATTTATTTATCAGTTACAGTAATCAGCAGTTGTCTTCTGTGAAAACTACAGACTCTACTTCTGTATTTTTGTGTCCCCACTCACAGACATCCAGATTGAGCCCAGTGCATTATGGGTGTTGAAGTCTCCTACTTTTCTAGCAAAACAGAGCACCACAGCCCTTTTTCTCTGTTTTGTCTAGTCTTTAGTCACTAGTTTAAAAAAAAATGGCTTTACTAGTGCCAAGTTTTATTAAAAACACATCTATCAGCAGTTTAACACATAAATATATATCATCACAATGTAATTAAACTTTATTGTGAATTCTAGAAGGAATTCCTCAGATGTAAGGAATATGTTTCTGAATATGAATGCATGTGTGGCACCTGTTGGCAGGTGAGCAGCAGAGCCGTCCAGGTGAAAATCCCGGAGATGGTCTGAGCGGCAGGGGTCATGAGGAAGATGGGCGTCTCTGGGGTGACCACCGGCGTCTCCCACGACCTGTTGTGACCCCCAGGGGCCACCGTAATGACCCCGGGCCCCGGCGCCATGGCAACCAGAGAGTCATTCCCTGAACGCTCCGATAGTGACACGCCCCTCCTCCACAGCAGAGCCATCTGCGGACGAGAGCCAATCAGAACAAGGCAAAAACACCAGGGAGAGGAGCTAATACTATTCATAACGAATTGTCTAAACAGAGGTTTCACAAATGAAACGTGAGGACGTAGAGTTTCTGAATTAGGTAAAACACTTACTTAAAGCCTTATGATACAAAAAAAAAAAAAAAAAATTTGTGAAATCTATAGATTTTACATATGCTACCATAGTAACACCTTTTTTTTTCTTTCTTTCTTTTTTTTTTTTTACTGTATTAGAACACTAGTATTTAAAAAAAAAAAATGGTTTGAAGTCAGTTATTTCTATCTTTTGCTGTAGTGGGTCAGTAGGAAATATCAGTTTACATTTCCAAACATTTATTTTGCCATTAATTGTAATAATCCAGTCAGATTTTTGAGATCTGATCTGATCATCATCCAGTCTGTCTGGAATGACATGAAGAAACAGAACAAACTGAGACAGACTAAATCCAGAAGAACTGATGCTTCAAGAAACCTATAATAATAATAATAAATTTTATTTAATGGCACCTTTCAGGACACCCAAGGACACCTTACAACAGAAACACAAGCAATAAACACCAATACGTAAAATAAAATAAAAATAAAAACACAAAGGATTACAGTGAATAAGCAGATTTGAAAAGGTAAGTTTTGAGTTGTGATTTAAAAATGTTAATAGAGTCCAGCTGACGGATATGAATGGGTAGTGAGTTCCAGAGTCTGGGCAGCGTGACGCTGAAGGCTCTGGCCCCCATTTTGACCATTTTAACTGAAGGAATAGACAGGAGACCAGAAGAGGAGGAACGGAGGGCACGGGAGGGAGTGTATGGGTGGAGCAAATCAGACAGATATGTGGGAGCAAGATTATGGAGTGCCTTAAAGGTGAGGAGAAGGAGTTTGTATTGAATTCTTTGGGGTACTGGGAGCCAGTGAAGTTGGATGAGAATCGGTGTAATGTGTTCTATTGATTTTGTGCGGGTAATGATTCTTGCAGCAGAATTATGAACATTTTGAAGTCGCTGAGGAGCTGGGGTAATCCGGAAAGAAGGGCATTACAGTAGCTCTAGACGTGACGTGACAAGGGCATGAACAAGAACTTGAGTTGAGTGCTGAGTAAGTGATGGGAAGGGGTCTAGAAATATTGGTGCAAGGGAAAAAAGCTAAAGGAACTGTATTGTTAATATGTGAGGTAAAAGAAAGAGTAGAGTCTAGCATTACACCCAAACCTTTTGACCTGAGAGGAAATGGGGACCAGACAGCCTTCAATGCTTATACTAATGGGTGGGGGGATTTGAGAGTGTAGATTTGGAACCAATGAGAAGAACTTCACTTTTATTACCATTGAGTTTGAGTTTGTTATTTGTCATCCAAGATGTAATGGCCTGTAAACAGTCAGTAAGTGCAGTGGGGCATGATGAAATACTGGGTTTTGTAGAAATGTACAATTGAGTGTCGTCAGCGTAGCAGTGAAAGTAGATACCAAAGTGCCGAAAAATATTGCCAAGGGGGAGGATGTAAATAATGAACAAAAGGGGACCTAATACTGAGCCTTGGGGAACTCCATGGTGTAATGGGGATGAAAATGACTTGATGTTTTTCATTTGTACAAACTGTTTCCTGTCGGTAAGATATGAGTTGAACCATTTTAAAGCAGTACCAGTGACCCCAGTGCCAGCCAAACCTGCAAAGCTCCTGAAAAACTCTGTTCAAGTGCAGCTAGGGCAAAAGCTGTTTTAAATGCAAAGGATGCTCACAGCAAATGATGATTTCATTTAGTTCATAGAAGTTCATTGATAAAGAAAATCTATTTATGACATTATTTTTGACAGCATCCTCATTTTACAGCATTTTTACAGAAGCGCCTAAAACTTTGAACAGTACTGTAGCTTTGCAGGTAGGTTTCTTGAAGCATCAGTTCTTCTGGATTTAGTCTGTCTCAGTTTGTTCTGTTTCTTCATGTCATTCCAGACAGACTGGATGATGATCAGATCAGATCTCAAAAATCTCACTGGATTATTACAATTAATGGCAAAATGAATGTTTGGAAATGTAAACTGATATTTCCTACTGACACACTACAGCAAAAGATAGAAATAACTGACTTCAAACCATTTTTAGCTGCTGAAAATACTAGTTTTCTAATAATTTTGGCCACCACTGTATATAAAAGAATAAGCTTTAGATCCTCCTCCTGCAGTGATGATAAAGTATCAGTGACATCATCTGAGCCCTGCCTGTGATTCAGCCTCTCTTCCAGGAAGTGATGTTCTCAGTGTTGCCATGCCAACAGGGTCGTCTCGAGACGGCAGCATCACAACAGGACTGATAGCATCTGAGCTCATGTTTGTGCTCCACAAGATGAACCATTTAAAAGAGCAGAGCCTCTAGTAAATGACACAATTTTAAGTGAACCATCACTTTAACATGATCAGGGTTAATAAGGTGAACTAAGGTTTAATGTCATCAAAACATATTTATTTTCATATTATATTTTACGAGGTACACAATGTACTAAAAATATACTGTAGCATTATTATAAAATAATCCCAAAAAACGTGGTATTGGCAGGGAACCATGTTTAAAAACATAGTATCAATGACAATCTCAATCTTTTAATTTTTTTTAAATTGCAGGATGAGAATCATCCCAGTATCAACATTTATGAAGATTCAAGTAGGCCTCCTTCTGAGTCACAAACTAATCAAACAACGCATCATTGATCTCTGTGGTTTTACAGAGCTCTCCAGCTCTGATGGCTGATACACAATCAATCGAATAAATCATAAACCGGCGACTTTACAAATCAAACACGTTGACTCTTTATCGATACAAACGAGAACGCTTATAATTTACTAATACGAACGCCGCAGTGTCGCGTCGAGAGCGGATGCGCTGATGCTGTTTCTCCAGCTGATCTTTATTTCAAACAGATGAACCTTCACATCAATCAAAACCCATTACTCACGTTATTCAGTGAATCCCGCTCATCTGCAGCTCTCAGGACTTGAAACCCCGCATGATGTTGTTCCGCGATGCGTTGCGTTCAGTCCGCGAGCGTTCACTCTCGGTGACGTCATCGAGCCCGCAGCGGCTCTCGAGCAGGAGCGCGGGGTGACACTTCATAATAACATGCATTAATAAGTCATAAGCACACATTAAACCATGCTAAATAGATTAACTGTTCCTGCAAATATGAACACGTTCGCAGTTTGGCCACACCTTTGGTTGAACGATTTAAGACAGATATAAATTGTGCCACATGAATCTCTTCAGTATACTAAAACGGAACGTGTATTTTTAGGACGCACAAGTTTTACAAGACAGTGAAGTAAAATCATCTTTTTTTTTTTTTTTTTTTATCTGTCCTCTTTATGGTGTTTAGAAGCATCACAAAACAAACTGAAACCGAAACCACAGTTTTTATAATCCCTCCATAAAGCTGAATTCAGTAGGGAACGATTATAGGCTGCGTATTTTACAGCAACTTTACCGCTTAATTAATAACATAAAAACGATTAATATGAACAGCACATTTTATCTGGTTAGTGTCTCTAAATAACCATTATCGTACACCTCTAAACTACTCAATCTGGCATTAAGTTGCTTTGAAACATTGTACTAGAGAGAGAGAGAGAGAGAGAGAGAGAGAGAGATTATATTAAGCCATACTCCATTATATTACTTAGATGTATATTTTGCTTCTGTAAATCTGTCTACTCCCTTATTTTATTATTCCTAATTTGCATGCTTAAATACATTAGCAATTCATTTTGCACTACATGCTTAATACTTATATATTATATTACTATTATTATTATTCTTTTTCTTTCTGTTATATATATATATATATATATATATATATATATATATATGTATGTATATGTGCACTGTAAGCAGCCCAGCTGCAATTGCTTTGGCAATACAAATGTATAGTTTTTGTCATGCCAATGGAGCACACTTAAATGGAAACTGAAATTGAGAGAGAGAGAGAAACCGTTTAGCTTTCACTTTTCGTCTCACGCTTTGACCATTATATAATTTCCAGGGTTTTAACAATTCTCCATTATACAAAACAACAAAAACTTGAATAAATGTGCCCAAACTCTGACTCATACTATATTTGGAAACTACACACACCAAACATGACATTTATAATTAAACTATTAACTAATACATTAATCAAAGAGCATCTATTATAACACAAAGCAAAACATTCACATAATAAAAAGAAGACTTTGATTAAATTTACAGAACGAAAACCTGTTAACTTACCTCTCATACTGCCAAGTTAGCAGTATAATAATAATAATAATAAGACTTGTACTGTATATGGAAAAATACAAATCTATTTCAATGTGCATTCAAGTAGCATCTAATGTACTTAAGTGATTGTTAACAATAAACAGCTAGAAATAGAATGAAAAAAAATCAGAGACCATCTGAAAGAAATCAAAACATCTACAATCAAAAGGTAACAAGACATTTCAAATTAAATGCAAGACTAAGAGCACTAATCTATTATAGATAAATTAGAGAAACTCAATTATTGAAAGAAAACCAGTTAACACACTGACAAAATCTGTTTATGGTTAGTAACATGCATGATAAAAAGTTCAGAAACCACCAAAAAAAAAACAACAACAACAAAAGATCTGATACTTCAGTGTTTATAACAGCTGCATGTCACTTTTATTTAAATAAACTCTTCACTTCTTTTTTCTCTGTAAAATCTCAAAAAAAAGAAAAAAAATGAAACACTGAAAGGAGTGTTAAAGTCTTAATTTAAAACAAAAACAACAGTACAGACACATAAAAACACATACGTCTTTCAGCTGTTTGTAAACTCTGGACAGGCGGATAAGTTTGGCAGAAACGCCGTCACACGTTCGTGTCTTAAAAATGCTTGTAGAATCATTATTGCAATTCAGCCGATACAAAAGGCTACATGAGTACGCTTAAAAAACACAAGAGAAACGCCAATCGCAGAAACCCGCTAATGCCAACGTTTGTAAAACACAACCAGCAGTGTATAGTGCACAATTAACAATGTACAGCCGCACACAAACTCACAAACACAGACCAAAACAGTAAAGTGCACACACGTTATAGACGTCCGTCCGATCACTTGAAAGTCTTTGAAGGTAACTTGTATATGCCTCAGCAAAAAAAACAACGTACGAATCATATAAATGTAACAGCAAACCTGACGAACAGATCAAGAAGGGAACAGTGGAAGGTCTGAATGAGAGATCAGTTCAGCGTTTAAGATACACAGATCCACAGGAACGCCGCGATGGATAAGGAACGGAGCGACAGAAAAGCCGAAACACCACCTGCGTGAACCTCCCAAAACACAGGGAAGCAATTTCACTCCGGAATCCCAAAGTAGCAATGAAAATAGCTCATTTTTAGGACCTTCCAAACTTAAAACATTTTTTTTCTCCAAATTCTCATTACTTTCATGCTGAAAAATGTAAAGTGTTTATCTATCATGATACTCGTTTTTCTTAATTAAAAGCTAATTGCATTGCGGTAATATAGTAAATATTACTGTTACGGTAATGAGAAATTGAAAACTTTCCACATTACAATAATGAGAATGTGTGAGTAAATGTGCTCAGTCATTAGTCATGATTTTCATTCTGGAGTGAAATGAAACTTAGATGTGTTTTTTGGCAAGTTTAACGCATCTACCGGCTTCAAATGATCTTGCGCTCTAATAAAAATCAATAAATCTGCTGCCAAAGCATCAAACAGTGTCTGCGTGTGCCAGCGTAACATCAAATTGAAATCAGTCGTTCAAGTTGAGCAGTGTGTTTGTGTATGTGTGTGTAAGAAGGCCTTAAGGAACAGTCCCTGCATTCAAATACATGATAGCTTAACTCTGGCAATGATGAGAATGTCTGTAAGCAAATCCCTACGACGCTCACACTGCACCTGTGTGTATGTTAAGATCTCACTGGATAGATACAAAAGCCTGTCAACACGTCCAGTGTTTGTGTGGAAATGTAGCTCTCTGAATATGAGTGTTTGTTCAAAGTGTGTGTGTGTCTGTCTTAAAGCTGCAGTGTCTCAACAGAAACAACTGCAAAAATAATGAAAGCATACAGAGGCCATGCATTATGCTTTTTTTGGTAACTTTTTTACTCAAAAATATACCTTGAGAATACGTTTAAGCTTACATTGTACATAGTTATTTGCATTGTGATATTTTCAGGCCAATTCAATTATTTTTCTGCATGATATTTGTTGCTTATTATAAGAATTAACAGCAAACATCAAATGGAAACTTAAAACAGTAAAACATCCATTACATCAATGAGAACTAGCTGGAAATGTGGTTAATTGTAATTAAAAACAATGTCATAAGGCAAATTTCTCAATGGCCCTAAAATAGACTTTTATGCTTAATATATATTTATTTCCTTGTAAGTTTGGATTAAAAAAAAATGCAACATTCTCGAAATCTAGATTGAAAATCTATAACAATGCATGGGCTTCCGCATGTTTGGAAACAATCGTTATTTTTGCAGTTTGACACTTTAAACTCAATGTACCAGAATCTCAATAACTGACTGCTGTCAATCATAAATTGTCTGTCCCACCTCCAAGCAGTTTGCCTGGCAACAACCCGGCTGTGCCGTCCTCTAACTGAGGAGCGCCCCATAGGCTGCTGCCGTGGTAACCAAGAGCCACGCCCCCCCAGACCCCTTTCCCCGCCCCCTCCCCGCCACTGTTGCTCCATTGGCTGAGGAGGGCGAGTCCCGGCGCTTCCACCGTGGAGCCGGGCGTCACATCCAGCCCCTGCCAGCCCACAGCCGCATCTCCGTCCGCCCCAGAGCCCACAGGCCGTTCGCCCTCTCGCGGGACGGGGTCAGAGCTGGGCGAGACCTCGGGTGAACCCGCGACCCCTACGGCCTGGGAATGTGTGAAGTAACGGATGACTTCCTCCTCACTCATGAACTCGGCCAGGATGGTGGTGTTTCCCAGAACACACCTGATTAGAAAACAACATTTACACCGTCAATTTACAAAAAAAAGAAAGTTCTTGCATTCATGTTTGAGATTAATTAAACTTATTAACATGTTAATACTTTTGGGACATGCTGAACTCAATCTAAAACTACAGGCATGTTTCACATTAACCAGTCATTTCACAGCAGTAAATATATTTAAAACAAGTAAAACAGTTATTGATTTTGACTAGGGGTGACCCCGAATAGTCGAAGATTCGATGCTTCGATTGGAGGAGCCTGATTCGACTACGAATCTCACAGTCGAATATTCGCGGGGTGTGATGATCATGCCAATTTGGCTAAATGGGGGTGCTCAATGTCTGATTTCAAACAGAACTACCAGTTTTCTCTCAATAAGATAATATACAGCCTATTAAGTTAATGCTGTAAATAAGAATCTGAAAAGAAAGAAGCTTTAAATATTTTAATGTGCGTGAATAAATCCAACCACCCCTATAGATTAAAGTTTCACTTTCCATAATCCGTGACCAACAGATGAGCATCTTTGCGGCAGGGATTTAAATCTTTAACAAGACTCAAATTGACACAGAGTGAAAGACTCGATCCGGTAGGGAACAAGTGATATCAAAACATTTCAGCCGGTTTATTTATATATCTCGTGTATATATTATTTATCTCGTAAAAGATGCATTTTGCAGTAAAAGCGCTTCATTGTAGTACTATGGTGATTATCTCCTCAGCGCGAGCAGGACAAACAACAGTGCAGAATATTAATAACTATGACTGGGACTGTCATATACATAACATTATAATGAGAACACTATTATAATAAAATGCTGTGAGTTTTTAGAGTTTAGTTGCCGTATTTCTCCACATTGTTGCGTGAAGAACGAGTCCACAAAATGACTTCATTCAGAGCCGCGCAGACACGTTCATGTGCATTCGGGGCATTTTGTGCATTTTGCGCAGATAGCCTATAAGTTGTAATATTAACATTATGTTGTATAAATAACGAAGCGTATTCTATATGAGATAAATGAGTTAAATCCTATTGATTAAAAACCTGCTATCAAATGCTTCATTCTATTGGTTATCTTCAGCATGCGCAGCTCAAAACAGAAAAGCAGAACATTAATAGTCATACACCTATTGTTATAATGAGAGCACTATTGTAAAAAATGTTGTGAATTCTTAGGTTTTCGCTGACATTTAACGTTAACTATCTTTTAATCAAAACAAAGCATTATTTTTGTATCTGTGAGGCATCCGTTACAGATTTTCCCTGTGTGTTAACATCAGTAATTAAAACTGTCGAATGACTGACTTCACTTTTGTATTTTGCCCCGCCCCCAAACATATGATCAGACTATCAGTCGACTATCGGAAAGATTCGAAAATTCCAATTCGACTATGAAAATCTTTAGTCGGGGACACCCCTAATTTTGACATTAAAACAGTAACTCTAACATTCGGTGACTGATTGATCTGTGCAAAATAAAATCTATGCAAATAAAATATTAGATGAGCTAAACCGGAAAATATTTATTGCATATTTTGGAAAATCTGATATAAACATTTGGTGACGTCTCTAATAGAGGTCGATGGATTGATCGGTTTTGCCGATTAATCGGCACTGATAGTTGATTGCTGGAACTACCGGCAAAAATCCATGGTGATAGTTTTGCGGGAGTGCCTGAGAATGGTCCGCTGTCATTAGCGGCGGAAATTACCGACACCTCATGCTGTTTGTTTTGACACGTTAGGCTGCATGCTGCACAGAGCGGGAAACTCCAGATGTGCATTTAAATGCAGCCGACAGAAAACCCTGCCGCTCCAGAGCGCCATTCACATAGTTTACCATTAAATTACGTTATATTTGTCCCAGTTTGTTGTTAATGTACACAATGAATTCACCCTAGGCTGTAAAATCATGTATTGTGCATTTTTCAGCAAAACGTTTGTCTTTCTGTTGCTCTAATATGCTTTATTTATTGAGCTATAAGACTATAGATCATGCTTTTTCTTTACGTTTACTCTTTTTGGTTTTTTTTTGGTTTTTTTAAACACCGAACTTCAAACTCATCTGTCATATTGTTCATTCTTTAAGTAAACTTTTGCCAGTTTGGTGATTAAATCAACAGTTTTAGATCGCCGCTCAAGTTGAACGCAACGCATCCGATGTGTGATACCTCCTAGATGCAGCGCTGCGCTTTTCCCCGGTGTGTGACTAACATATTTTGTTATTTTGATTAGATAATCAACAAATAAAAATCAATAGAACCAAATAAAGTGTGAGAGTATACATGCAATATCCATATTTCTGTCATTTCAATGACATAGCCTTTGTGCAGATATTTAAATATAACCATTTTGGCTTTTGAAATGAAATCATAAAATTTTTACAACAATAGCTCATTTGTAACATTAAGATTAATGAAAGCTGTATAAGTATAGTTCCTTGTTAGAGAGTGTTAATTTCAACATTTACTACTAATACATTTTTAAATTTTAAAGTTTCTTCTGTTAACATTAGTTAATAAACTATGAACTAACTTTAATGATCAATATAATAATATTAATATTTTTATACATTTACAAATTATGGTTCAGTACTGTTTTTTTTAATAGTAAAGCTTTTTTGTTTTTTCAGTTTTCATTCAGTATCCATTTTAAAACTATCGGTTGATTAATCGGTATCGGCCAGTGTGGTCCAACCTAGCCTATTGGTATCAGTAAAATCCACTATCTGTCAACCTCTAGTCTCTAAGTTATATATCTCTCATCACACATATAATCAGTAAACACGTGTTTGTGTCTGTGAGATAGTGTGACTCACATATGCAGGGCACTCTGGGCTTTGGCGGCTTCATGAGGGCTGCAGTAGCGGATCAGAGCGCTGCCCTGCGTCAGGCCGAGGTGAAAGGTCAACAGAGGGCCGTGCTGCAGACAGATCGTCCTCAGGGTCGAGCCGTCGATCTGCACACAAACCACAAGAAATCACAAAAATATTTGCTATACCAAAAATCCTGACAAATACAGTAAATCCTCTTAAAATGACAAGCAAGTAGCAGCAAATGCTTCAGATACACACCAACGTTGCATTTATTTGATCAAAAATACTATTAAAAGCTATAAAAAGCACGAAAAATGTGAATGTGAAATATTACTACTTATAATCATTTTTCTATATGAATATATTGTTATTTATTCCTGTGATCAAAGCTGAATGTTCAGGATCATACTCTTCAGTAATAATACTATTTTTAGTGTATTTTTGTTCAAATAAATGCTGCCTTGGTAATCAGAAGAGACTTATTTAAAAACAATAAAATCTTTGAATAGTAGTAGTATGTGTGTGTATTTGTACACACCTGTGGCGTGAGGTTTCGCAGTAACAGCCATGATTTTCCCGCAGAAGCGCCTCCATCGCTCCACTCTGAAGATCACAAGACATGAACAGGTTAATCTTAAATGTCTGTTCCTCACATATGAATATAACTGTGTGTTTGCAGTACCTGATTTAAAGGGCGACTCCGGTCCGCTGGCTCCGCCCCCCCACGCCCTGGGCATCCAAGGCCCCTCCCCCGACCAAGGCTGCTTCTGACTGGAGAGACCCGGAGGGGGGCGGGGCAGGTGAGAAGTGTTCCGATTGGTCCGCCATGATTTGCCATGTCCAATGGGCTCCGGCGGCCAACTGGACTTCAGCTCAGAGTATTTAGCTGGAAACATTAAGAGGTGATGCAAAATGTTACCGACTGTCCTCGCAATTCAAACGACTTGAAAACTTATATTTAAGTCAGTGTTACCGGTGCCATGTGCAGTGAGGGGCGTTTCTGAGGCACTGTACGGCCAGGCACCAGGTGAAGGCATACAGGTGTTCAGAGAGTTTGACCCTGATCACAGACAGACAGACTGTCAAACATACGTATATTTTCAAGTATGCATAGCAAATCAAATTTCTAAGACCTCTGAATGAAAAGAGGCTAAAAAAAACAAAAAAAAAACCTGTTGCTCACAATCTACCACATGCCTTCTGCTGTCTGATTGATAGTTTACGCTTTTTTTAATCAAGTCAAAGGTCTGTTAGTGTATTGTACAAACGTCCACCTTCAGTTGGTGATTCATGCGTATTTTTGCTGTCAAATCTTTACTGATTTTCATCACATAAACGTCAGAATAAATTTTGTAATATTGAACACTTACTGGACTGAAGCAGCTTGGCTTTACTTGATTCTCCATGAATCATTTTTTTTTTTTTTTTTAGAGAAATCAGTGCGTCTCAAATCTGATCATCAGGATCTTTAGAGGAGCGTTTGTTTCCAGAAGCTTTACTTTCACTGTTCCTCAGCGGAGGAATGATCTTCACAAGCCTCCAAAACATCTCACATCTTCTGAGGAACGTTTATTTGTTCATCTCTCAATCATCATTGAAATGCATTGATTGTTAATTGAACATTATATGTTTGGATCATTTAAATATCATCTTAGTAAGACATATTATTGGAGGTACTGTCATAAAGATCTCATTGATTTACATTAAAAGAGCTTCAGAATTTCATCTTTTTGATCATATAAATATCTGCACATATTGCATATTTTTGGTCTTTTTTTTTTTTCTCAATTTTTGCTCACTATATCAGACTACACGAGCCATAAAAGTCTGATGTATCAAATATAAAAAAAATTAATTAATAAATTAATATTCTATGTAAAATAACGGAAGCAATTAACATATAGACCTAAAAAAAAAAAAGCCTTAAAACATTAAACTCTGTAAATTCCGCAAAAGGCCTGGAAACACTCCTAAAATCAGATTTTAATATTCAACTTCATTTCTAATTCACAGTTTTCCATTGGTGGGGAAAACCTGACATTTTTTTTCTTTAAGAGATGTGGCAAACTTCGGATGAATCGAAGTGCCACATACATAAAAACAAACAAACTGTACTATAGTAATTTCCATGAATTTAAAATTGCATAAAGTTCTGTTAATTAAGCAAGCAAATTGTACATAAGATTGTTTAAAAATTTAAAAAACACATTTATAAGTTGAGCTGGTGAACATCTAGTTTGTTCCTTTTAGTAGACATGACTTGAACTCTGATATAAACTACTGACTTGTAAAGCAGTAAATCAGACAGGAACTCGTTCTGTCTGAAGTCGAGATGAGGTTAACGTGAACGCTCACTCTCTCAGTACCTGTGTTGTCCTGCAGCAGATGATGTTCGGTATCACTGAGCACGGAGGACCCCAGCATTCCCGCAGGGCTCATGTAGGGGTCAGGCTCGGGCTCAGGGCTCTGGACACCCTTCCACGGGACGCCCGGCTGAAACTCTGAGTGAGACACCATATTACATCAGTAAATACATCTGAAAGTCAAACACTTGCACACTGTGGGGCTCCTGATGTTGGGTGACGTTCATATGATATCAGACTTCAAATGCTGAGCTGGACTGAAAGTGAAGAGAACGTTAAATAAACGACTCTTAAAGGCTGCTGCTTTTATCAAGTATCAATCAAAATGACTCACAACTCAGTCTTTAAGTCATTTGAATGGTTTATTTGACCAGTCTAACGACTCAATCACAACTCTTGAACTTTGTCACATACAACTTCAAATGAAATTAAAGCTGCAAGCAGCGATGAAAGGGCCCTCGCACCCGGGCTCACCGCCACCTGGTGGCTTCAGGAAGACAGGGAACGGTGAGCAATATACATTTAAAGAGGCAAATACAAAAAGAATGTCAAAGTAATTTATATGTGCCAAATTTCCTGTTGTCAACAGGTGGCGCTATGATTATAATGGAATATTGGCCTTCAGATGTGTTCAGGCCAGGACTCTTATCGAACATGTGACTTTTGGGGCAGATCGGATATTTTACGGCTGAGTTACAACAACCTATATTCCCATGGCGAGCAAGGTTATAATCGTTAACGAAAACGAACGAAAAAACGAAAACTAGGTGGGAAAAAACATTGTCGTTAACTGAAATAAAAATAAAAACGAGGCATTACAAAAAAACGATAACTAACTAAAACTGTAATGTGTGTTTGGCAAAACTAACTAAAATAAAATTATAGAGTAAATGTCCTTAGTTTTCGTCTTTGTCAAGGTCTTTAATTTTTTAACGCTATTTAGAACATGCAGCGTATTCGTTCAGCTGCATTTCCTTTCCTGCCTCTCCGCCTCTCTGTCAGCTCCATGGTCTTCACATGCGCTGCGCACACACACACACACACAGCCCTTCGTGCACACCGCGTCTCCATGAGAACACTGCTCACGCTGTGTGTTCACAGTATTGCATCTCCATCTCTTGAACACCTTCAACTTCACATTAAAAAGTGATACAAAAATATTTTAAATTTTAGCTATAATTGTCAGTGTGTTAATGTTGACCTCGGTAGTTTACTATGCCTTCTTTAGAAAGTTAACTAGTCGCAAGTTTGAGGTAAAATGCACTTTTGGTTGTGGTTGCCCATGTCAAAACACTATATAAGCTGTGATTCAATATAAAATAATGGTTATGTAATTCTTACTTTTACACTGAATAAGTTTGCTGCTTCAATCCAGATGAGGTAGGCTATTAATTGTAGGCTATAGGGTAACTTAGTATAGTAAAATTGTACAGCTGTGGTATTTGTAGGGTGTGAATTCTAGAACGTAGATTTTTGGTACGGCGTGTGGATTTTGTAAGAGGTATTCTTACACATGCTCAGAAGGGGACACAAGTTTATTTTTTATTTTTATTAGTTATGTTTTTCTCAGATTGAGCTCCTGACAATCTTGACAGAAATGTCTTAGTGTCTCAAAATGGGTTGAATACATGTGGTTCATGTATGTCTTCTTTAGTCTGTTGGCTATTTTGTTTTTTTCTTGGCACACGACGTCACTTACACATTTTGCAAATTTACTGCGGAGACGGTTTACATACATATTTGTGCCCATATGCACATTTTATACCAAAGTTATTGTTGAATAAATATTTTCTAAAATTGTATGATGGTTTTGTTGAGTTATTATTACACAATACTTTTTCTGACCTTTTTGAATCTTGCCCCTGACAAATAACCCAAATTACAAAAAAAGACTAAAACTAACACTAAAACTAATAAAAACTAAACTAAAACTAAGCATTTTCAAAAAATAAAAACTAAACTAAACTAGCAAACTCACTTTAAAAACTAATTAAAACTAAACTGAATTTGAAAACAAAAAGTCAAAACGAAATAAAAATAAAAACTAATGAAAAATGCAAAACTATAATAACCCTGATGGCGAGACATCGAACTTTGTCACGCCGCCATGGACACACGCTTGAATGAAAACTCAAGATCTTTGCAATTTTACACCACAAAGGGCTTTAGATTAGACTGACCAAATATAATTTCCATGTCATTAAATCTCTAGGAGGAGTTCGTTACAGAGTGAAACATGTCACTTCCTGTTGCCAGCAGGTGGCGCTATGAAAATATCTGAATATGGGCATGTAGATCTCTTCAGGTCAGGAGTCTTATCAAACATATGAAGTTTGGGGAAGATCGGACATTGTACGGCTGAGTTATAACAACTTCCTGTTTCATGGCGAATCATCAAATTTCGCCAGGTTGTCACGCCGCCATGGACACACCCTTGAATGAAAACTCAAGATCTTCACAATTTAACGTCACAAAGGGCTTTAGATTAGACTGACCAAATTTGGTGTTCATCTGATTAAATCTCTAGGAGGAGTTCGTTAAAATACAATGTAAGAAAATGGCAAAAATGACTAAATTTGCAGAGAAAGTTAAAAAAATGACTTCCTGTTAGGTTTTCGATTTTGCTCCAAGAGACTTTTTTATAGGTATAAGTGTGTTACATGTGTGTACCGATTTTCACACATGTACGTGAAACGTAGCTCGAGGGGCGCTTTGTTGAATGTGAATAGGTGGTGCTATTGAGCCATTTTGCCACACCCACTTCTGAAACCTATATCAGACGTAAATTTTCGCCAGTTCTGATGCGCGTGCAAAGTTTCATCACTTTTCGGGCATGTTTAAGCCCTCAAAAATGCGATTCATTTTGGAGAAGAGGAAGAAGAAACGGAGCAATTTCAACAGGGTCCTCGCACCACCGGTGCTCGGGCCCTAACAAGAACTGTTACTGTGAAATATGACACTACTCCAATATATTCAGACTTAAAGTGACTTCCAAAAAACATTATTTTAGGCTCTTCTGAATGTGCTTTGGATGGGGTTTTGTAAGCATCAGATTTCAAGCAGGTTGCTGTTCCAGTTACAAAAAAAGCACACTATGTTTTATGAAAGAAGAAATGAATTCTTGTTTATAAATGACTAATTAAACTGATGCATAAAAATCACAGTAAAGACATTTATAATGTTACAAAGGATTTCTATTTCAAATAAATGCTGTTATTTTGAACTTTCTATTCATCTGTGAATCCTGAAAAATGAAATAACAGTTTTCACAAAAATATGAAGCAGCACAATTGTTTTAAACATTGATAATAATCAGAAATATTTCTTGAGCAGCAAATCAGCATATTAGAATGATTTCTGAACGATCACGTGACACTGAAGACTGAAGTAATGACGCTGAAAATACAGCTTTGATCACAGAAATAAATTACATATGAAATTGAAAAGTGAAGTGAAAAACGCCATGACATGCGGTCAAGTATGGTAACCCACACCCAGAATTTGTGCTCTGAATTTAACCCATCACTAATAAAAAGATCTAAATGTTACCTGGAGGCCAGGTGGGGTTGGCAGGAGACACCTCGACTTTCCCACCTGCGCTTCTGTGCCAGCTGCCACCCAACACATCATACTGAGAGAACGAGGAGCCGCCAGCCTGCTTTACTGGCCCTGAACACACAAACACAGACGTTAACACCTACTCATACAAGCCTATGAAATCGCCTTTTATTTTTCTCAAATTTCGGGTTTTCCTTTTTAGTAGTTAAATATTTCAATCGTACAAAGCAAAAAAAGTATGTCAAATCATCAAAAAAAATGACGTGCTGAAATCGCGTTTGGTCTCGTACTGCATCGCTCCCTTGTCAGTGTAGGCGCTTGCTTAGCAATTTGTTGCGATTAACAGGAAAGTGTGTTCAAGGGCCAGCAGAAGACAGTGTAAAATAATACTCTTTGAGAGAAGCAGTTTCTCAGCGGAGGTTAAAATCAGCTCCTAAGTGTATTTACTTGTCTCATTAGTGTGTAGCGCAGTTGTCGTTGCTAGGAAACACTTGTTTTGTTTACTGTGTGGAGACGTGCTGAAATCGCGTTTGGTCTCGTACTGCATCGCGTCCCTTG
>JAFVLL020006906.1:0-19906 GCA_021397915.2 Tor tambroides | reverse complement strand
TTTGGTGTTTGGCTTAGTGTTATGTTAGAAGCATTATTATACTCATACCTTTTGTTGTTTTAATATTTTAAATTGTTTTCAGCTTTACTTTTTTGTTTTCATTTAAATGTTTAGTTTTTGAAATGTTGTATGCATTTTTCATTTTTATTTAATTTATTTTCTTAAATGTGTGTGTTTATATAGTATTTACAGAGTTTTGACTTTTAGTTTGTTACTTTTTCTTATTTGTAAGTCGCTTTGGATAAAAGCGTCTGCTAAATGACTAAAAGTAAAGTAAAAGTAAATCAACTGAATTGACAATTTAACATCAATTTAATAATTTAACATCACAGTAATCCACACCACTCAAGTCCATAAATGAACGTCTTGTGAAGCCAAAAGCTACATGTTTGTAAGAAACTGTTGCTTATGGTTTAAATGAGTTCTCTAACATGCAGCTTTTCCCTTCACAAGACATTAATTGATGGACTGGAGTCCTGTGAATCATTGTGATGTTTTTATCAGATGTTTGGACTCTCGTTCTGACGGCACCCATTCTCTCCAGAGGATCCATTAGTGAGCAAGTGATGTCATGTTAAATTTCTCCAGATCTGTTCCAATGAACAAGAAAAATACTCATCTACGTCTTGGAAGGTCTGAGAGTGAGTAAATTTACAGGGGGAAAAGAATTTGGTTGAACTATTCCTTTAATGAAAATTTTGAATAAAAACATTCCCTAATATCATTAAAAACAGCACATACCGATAAAATATGCTTTATAGTCCAAAATGTCCGATTCATGTGTTTGAGGAGTTGAAGTTCTCACCTGTGAAAGCAGCAGGAGCTTTGCTGTGTAGCTCAGATCCTCCCATGGCTGCATGTACTGGCCCATCAGGCTGTTTATGGGCGTTCATGCCCAGCGGATGGAGATGTGCGTCTGGGTGTTTGGGGATGTGTCCTCCCATGGGGGGCGGAGAGAGTTTAGGTCCACCAACACCCTGCTGCTGCTGCTGTAGGATTGCCATGATCCGCGCCAACTACAAAAAATTCACACATTAGTGAAACAGACTCAAAATGTTCTTTCAACGCATGAGTATTTGCATTCTGGTTAAAATATCTAAAAATGTGTTTATTTTTTAGAAGCAACGCTGAATAAGATATTAAGACTTCTTTTCCTAGATTTCATCTTGAATGTAGAGTTACAGTCACTTCTTTACACAAAGTGTGAATCTGCCAGCGTGCCAAGTAGAGGATATCTCGTCTTAATGTCTTATGCATCTTACTTCAAGAATTTTTAGATATAAAAGAGTTTGAACTATCAATCAGGCAACAGAAGGCATGAAGTAGATTGTGTGCAACAGTTTTGACCATGTGGTTTATTTAAAAGCCTTAGAAATTTCCACATCAAATATGACTCGGCAGACTTTACAGGGTTGAGTCAGTAGGGGGCGCTGTGCTGTTATTTGGTTGAGCGGTTATGCTGTACCTGCTGCGGGTCGTGCTGTTGTCTTACAGGAGGAAACTTCCTCTGATTCAGAAACTGCTGCTGCTGTTGTTGCTGCAATATGAGCTGACAAGCCTGAGATAGAGAACGCATATAAAACATTAAAACAACGCTTCTTAAACACCTTGTTATATTTGACTAATTGTGATACGTACTAGTTGAAACTGTTGCATGTGTGGATGAATGCCACCAAGCATGGCAATGTGTTGGGGGGAAAGCTGTGGAGGGAACATGCCTCCACTAGGGGGCGCCATTGGCTTTAGCATCGGCCCAGGAACCTGAAGAATGACGGAGGAAATGTGATATGACTGTGCGCTAATAGAAATCCATTTATCTAGGGATGCACCGATACCACTTTTTCCAGTACTCGCCCGATACCGATACTTTTATTTTTGGTACTTGCCGATACTGAGTACCGATACTTTCATTGCATTTGTAATTTTTTTAAATACTGGATACAGAAACCAAAAGAGTATGTATAATGTTAATTGGTTAACTTCATTTATCAAATAGATACCGTCAAACCAAAATTTATTCAGACACCTTCAAAATTTCTCACATCGTCACAGTTTATAGTTTAGAAAATGGTAATAAAATATGACAAGAACTCACAAGAAAGGTATGTAATGATTACAATCAACCAAAATTATTCAGACAGCTGTTAGTATGACAATATTTACATGACTATCAATACTTTGTTGAGCAACCCTTAGACTTAATGACAGCCTGTAGTCTCCTGGGCATGCTGTCAACCAGGTTCATGCAAACCCGAACTTCAGTTTTTTCCCAGACTTGGTCTGAATAATTTTTGGTTCCAAATTTGTATCAATTTTATTGGTAGTCCACTGTCTGGACAATTTTTGGATATGTCACAGTTTACTTTATTTTGCTATCCTCACTTACATAAATGAACTATAGTGTCCTGCACCTACTAGTAAAAAATATCAAAAAATTATATTTGGTCTCTGAATAATTTTTGGTTTGACTGTATATCCTTTGGTTATTTTCACAATTATGCACATTAAAATGTATTTTACAAGTTTTTGTTACTTTCACTGTTTATTTTTTTGCTCTATGGTACATCATCTTTCATTTAATAGCATTAGAGCTGCTCCATTGCAGTGGCTTAGTACTGTAATCACGCGTTTTGCTGTAATAATGCAGGGAACCACTCGTTAAATCTCCTAACTGTGATATTTTCAGAAATAGAAGTCGCGTTTTTCTTTCCATCTGAAGCATGCTGCGATTTATATTCCAAAGCCACTCATATAATGCAGAATCACTCATGAAGCAAGCAAAACGCGCAACACGCGCACGTATTTGTACTGGCGAGAGGGACAGCCTTAGCGCATTTCACACAGGCTGCTAGTTTCACTTTCGCCAGAAAGTCGTGTATGCTTAAGGTTGAAAATAAATGATGTTCATAGTGAATGCCCCTATAAATAGTCTTATATTTACGATTTAGTTTTAATCCAAATGATGCGTGCTATGTGAGCGAACATCAGTAAAGATCACACAACAGAAGTGCTCTCTCTCTCTCTCTCTCTCTCTCTCTCTCTCTCCCCCTACCGTTAAGTAACTTGTGCATTGTTTTGCTTGCTTTTTCACATTTCCGACCGAACTACAAACTTTCCAGTGATGTCTGTGAGAAAGGGATATTCACTCAACGAGCTCGCGCATCTGCGCCGGCGCACGCTCAATCCACTCAGCGCTTTGCTTTTCAGCTCGCGCACATCAGCAATAAAGGCATTAATACTGAATGTTTAACATTATTCATTGCATACATCTGCTTCGTAGACATCCTTAATCTCTAATAACTCTATTCTGCTGTCTGTTGTTCTGTTGTCTGTATTTCTTTGTCTGAATATGGCACTTATCACATGCTGTGTGGTATCGGCGTTTGGTATCGGGGCATTTTAACGAGTACGAGTACAGGAGCTCAGTATCGTACCCGATACCGATACCAGTATCGGTGCATCCCTACATTTATCCCAGCATTAAATCCAAGAACACAAACTGACCTGAGGAGGCAGGAACTGGTGAGGCACTTGTGCTCTTATTCCAGGGGAAGGGTTTAAGGGGTGCACACCAGCCTGATGCATCCCTCTCAATGGAGGAATCCCACCACCGCCAAACACACTATGACCTCCAACCTTCAAAACAACAGCAAAAAAAAAAAAAAGAGTAACAACTAAAGCTTAGGGCTTTAAAAGGTTCAAGTCCATATAAAATACCTATGGACTTTCAACCTTGTGACCTTGAACAAGGTACTTAGCCAGCAAGCAATGGAAGGCCCAATGGACTTCCATATGGTGACAAACTTTTGAGTGAAACTGCAGAACAGTACTTGATTTTACCCCTCGTAAAAAGTGAGTAGCATCAGATAAATCATGTCTGAAAGGCAGCTGGACTTATTCAAGTCCTGAGTGATAACCTTAGGTTGCTCCAGGGTCACTCAGGACTTGAATACGTCCAGCTGATTTTCGTTCTCAAGAGCGTTTCTGCAATTATATGCCATTGAATCTTTGTTATTAGATATGACTCTTTGTCCTCCAGGGAAGATGGGATTGGATGTGTCTCAGTACCTTGTCCAGGTAAGGTCCAGTCTCTCCGGATGGCATCTCTTTGGAAGTCTGTGAGCGCAAAGCTGCCCCAGTCCTGCCGCCTCTCCGCATCTCACCATCATTCATTCCTCTCCTGTCGTGCCTACTATCGTGACCCATAGTGGAGTCTTCATCCTGACAAAAACATACAGTACAGTTCTACAGATCTGCAGCAGCACACAAGATCATATTGTCACAGTGGTAACGACAAGCTTACCGTAACACTCATGTTTGAGAACTGCCGAGTCACAGGAGATGCCCATGAGTCCCCACTGTTACCTTTAAGAGGGCTCTATGGTACAAACCAAAGGGTTACTTAGGAGTTGATAGTTTTCCCCAAGTCAAAACTTCTTGGTGAGGTAAAAAAAAAAAGCTCCCAACATACCTTAGCGTTGAGTCTCCTGGCCCCCTGGCCTTGACCCCAGCCCCCGGAGTTGTATGTGTTGCTTTGAGATCCCCGACTGCCCCAAACACCAGTGCCACTCTCCTCTTCCTCCCAACTGGAGTGTCGGGATACATTCGAGCCTTCGTCAGCCCACCCCTCTTGCATAGACTTTGAACCTTAAGTGTAAATATGAACATCAGCTCAAGTGATGCACTTGGAAGAGTTTAGGTAATCATGGCAGCTGTGATCATGTTTAGCCTATTTTGCCAATTAATTAATTTTGAAAAGTCTTACTTAGCATTACATTTAGATTTCATTGTATCAAACGTTGCCATTTACAACATTTTTGTTGAACACCGTAGCCAATCAAAAGCTGCATTTCCATTACAGATTTGTGCAAAACTTTGGTGATATTCTATAAACGTCGTTAAAAAACCTCTCACAATAACAGACCCTTTCCACTACAACGTCAAATCTGTGCTCAGTGCCGCTGGCAACGCTACAACGCCACTGTTTAGGGCCGTGTCAAACTTAGGCATGTTTCATCTTCTTTTAATGGCAGTTTGCAAACTAAACACTTTATTGGCGCCATCTAGGTACAACCTTTTCTTTAGCATATGACTTTTTCAACATCAAGTGATTTCAGCTCAGTAATCCATCAGTTCAACAAACACTCGTAAACTTGCCTTGCCTACTTTTCACAGCGATTGGGTTTCACCCAGCGTTTTTCGTTTTTCACCTTTTTGATGCTCTTGGCTGCTCTGCATGCTTTCTCCGCTCCGCTTTCAATCCCATAATGCACGGCGCGAGTGTTTAAGCTTAACTTCCATTAGAATAAATTGAAAACGCTCGCTCCACTGCGCTCACTATGTGGCAGTGGAAATGCAACGCAAGTCATGGTGACAGGTGCTTGTGGGTTTACATACTATGCAGCCACCGCACTAGCCATTGCAGGGCTCCAGACTGCGACTAAAACGGTCGCATTTGCGACCAAATTTGCGAGTTAAGTTTTTGCTGAGGTCGCCACTGGCGACTATATACTTACATGTTATGACTTAAAAATTTGCATGTAATGCCTTTTTTCCTGATGGTATTGTGATCACATCTTTTGTTATGTTCACGTATTAAACTGAGATGATGCGCATCAAAGTTTTAGTGAAAAAAAAAAAAAGTTTCAAACAGTTCTCATCTCTGCCGCACAGCAGCATTGACGCATACCTGCTAAACGCAGCTCAGTTGTGCAGCGCGAGAGAGATCGAAATGACGGAGACGTGCAGTAAAAGCAGCGTCTATTTCATGCACAACTTTAACGAACTACAACAGGTAAAGCTGTCAGCTGTGTGGATATTGGCAATATCGTTAACAATTCTCGTTTATAAGCATTATTAATATGGCTTCTTGTTATCAAGATCTTAGTCTGTTAATGCGTGAACTTCATATTATTTGAAGCGCAATGGCCGTCCAGTAATCACAAAAATCCTTGTGCTTTGTTACTTTTTAATAAAGTATAAGCTATGAAATTACGCCAAATTCATAACGAAATTCAGACAATAAATAGGGTTTTGGCGCTCTTTAATGCGGCGGGAGCAATCGCTATAGCGCATCAGTTCAAGCGGCAAGTGAACCCATTATATCTTTCTCTTTGCTACTATAGTACATAATGAACATGAATTAACATCAAAAGGTAGGCTATTTTATAAGAGAGCCTACAGTAGCTACAACTTACTGAAATGTCTCATGTAAAAGGTACACAGAGTTTTTCAAACTGCGGAAAATGTGTAAATCTTGTAAACATTGCGTAATAATACATTTACCTCAGAATAACCATTAATGTCCATAAGCTCATCAGTCATCTAGAAAAATAACTATAAAGAGGAACATTTTGCTATATTTATGCACTATTGCATATTAATATTTTTACTTAACCTGTTGTCTACATGATTCAACTCCTCCTATAAAAGTGCATGTTTCTAATTAAGAAAAACGGACTGAATGTGTGAAAGACATGACAACATTTATAGGATGCATTGAGGAGGAGCCCAAACTACACTCAGTGGCCAAGTGATGCTTATGGTCCATGATATTGGTACAGATACTGTGTAATGAACAATTCTTTGCGACCATATTTCAAGTTGGAAAAGACATTTAGTTCCCAGGTCATCTACAAGATGGTTTAAAATGCTGATAAATCGAGAAAAGATGAGAAATACATGACAGTATGATTGAAATGTTAAAATGTAAAAAAAAAAAAAAAAAAAATGCGTTTATTCTGTTGCACCTAAAAAAATTATTTGGCGCCTAAATTTTTTCTTATATGAGCCAATGGCTCCTTACTTGATTTTTTTGCCTGGAGCCCTGCATTGTTTTTAATTGAAGGAGACGTAGGCATGTAGCTTTAGCTAGTGCAGAGACCCGACACTGACTACAGTGGCCGTGATTAGCTCCAGTGGCTGTCAGACCTGTAATGCTGTGCGGACGTTCAGTGTAAATTATCCAAGCATTAAGGACAAGAAAAGCCCCTTATACTTGCAAGCGGCCATGTCTGAGGTGTTTCTTGGAGGTTATAGTACATTAAAGAATGATCATGTTACTTTAATATAATCCAGGTGACCAGTAAATGGGAAAAAAACATTGCAGTTTTGCAAAATATTCCTTTTTTGAACTGCCTGAAAAACCACCTCATGCAAGCGTAAAAACTTTTTTGCGATATATGGGAGTTGACTTGTTTCCATTGGGAATATTTTCAATTTGCTATTTTAATTTACACAATTTGAAGGGTAACAGAAACGCAGCTACACATGTATGCAGCATGGATGAACAATGTAAAAATCAACGTGACCAAAGTAATATTAGTGACCAAATATGTGTAATCTATATAAAGAATAAAACATGCTGTTGCCCCCAACAAAAGTGTTTTTTTAATGTGAATTTAATAAATTGTAATTAGCAAGGAAAATACTCAACAATTAGGATCTGTCATAATCGTGCACCCATTTGAAGAATCCCATCTTACTATTGTACTCAGGGCTGCCAGATCTGCATAGCAAAACTATCAAAACTATTTCAATGACCAATTAAGCAAGTCCCATAACTAGCCCAAATAATCACTGTATAATAGTAATTATGAACACAGTGTGTTCACATAACTATCCTTAATTTGTTTGGTGAAAGTTTTATAATTTAGAGAATATAAATATGGTAGAGTAAAATATGTCAAAACAAGAATAATTGGTGTGATGCGTCAAGCCATTAAACCACAGGAAAGGAAAAAAAAAAAAAAAAACTGGCAATAGTTTAAAAGCAGCCCAATTCTTTGCAAAAACCACAGACTTGGAAACCCCTGAGCATGTACACTTAGACAGGCTCTTACCAGATTTAGTAGAATGGGAATGCGAGTTTCCCCATACTGCTCCTTTCCCTGCTTCACTGGATTCCCCCCAACCATCAAACGTTTTCCCCCAAGAAGCTGTACCGCTGTCCACGGACGGGTCGGAAGGACCACTGCTGCGTGACCATTTTGCAGGAACTGGAATGTAAATATTTAATGAATAGGATGTTTCTGGTTTGAAACGGTTTAACGACTTCAATATGCACTGCTGCCTTCTTACCAGAGTTTTTAGATAGAGCTCCAGCTTGTCTTCCAGAAGGCTGCTGTTGGTCCTTTGAGCTGTTCTTATCCCACAGATTGACGGTCCTGCTGTTGTAGCGTGACGGATCGCCCCATGCAGATGTGCCATCGTCAACTTCCATTTTCCGGCTGATTGACTGTGGCGAGGGTTCCTCCCACCCACTAGACTCTACAACTGAAGGCATCTGAGGGATGGGCCCACAGGTCCAGCCAGACCCTTTATTTTGGTCGTCAGTCTCTCCCGGACGACCCCGTTCCTGCAAGGCCTTTGGATATCCCGGCATTTGCTGCTGGGTTTGGGATTGCTGATGTGGTTGTTGATTTTGGGATTTAAGTGCTGCTTGTTTGTTTGGTATCTGTGATGGAAGAAGCTTCTCGCCCCATCCCTGGTGCTGTTTGACACTGCTACCTCCCCAGCCACCACTCCGCTGTCCCGACTCTTCCAGGCTGCCCCATAACCTTTCATCCTGATTCTTGAGGTCACTGTCTCTCTCTTCATTCCAGCGCCCACTCTCAGGTAATGGAGTCCACTCACTTCCACCACCCTGGTTCCACCCCGTCCCTTCCCTCCTGCAAGTATCTTCAACCTCCTTGTCTTCTCCCCAACCACTCCCTTTGCGACCAATCCCAACGCTCGTGTCTCCATGCTCGGGCCACCCTTGAGCTCTACCCACCTGGCCAGCCTCCTGCTTCTGTATTTTGGAGCTGGAAAGATCACCAGTGTCCCGCCAGCCATCCTTACTGCGGTCGGTGTTCACTTCTGCATCCCAGCCAACATTCCCACTGTCGCCCTCAAAATCCCAGGCGACATTCTGTTTGATCTGAGTCTTTCCCCATCCTGTGTTGCACAGCACTTTAGGATCAAGGTTAGTGTGATTGATCATGCTCTGTAAGGCTTCTTCTGGGTGGAGGGTCTGACATCTGGAGGGGCTTTGGACCAGATTTGGGGCGTGCATCCCATCCTCATTGCTTTCTCTGCCAGTCGATTCTCCCTCGGACCCATCCCAATCATCAGCTGCTTTCTGATTGTCGTCTCTCGATGCCACGCTGTTTGCAAACATTGAAGAGTCCTGTAAACTATCTGTGCTTACCTCAGAGATCCCTCTCACATCCTCTTTTGATGCTCCAACTGGTAAGTCTGAGGTCCATCCTGTAGCTGCCTGTTTGTCTGAACCTAATGTGTCCCCATCCCACACTTCCTGAGAGATGCCAGTGCCTTCACCTGAACTTCCAACTACTGCATCAATGCTCTTCTCAACAGGGTCTTCTCCTGTATCCCATAATTCTGCACTGGAGACTCCGCCATCTCCACCACGATTTGGTCCAGCCTGAAGCTCCGCCCAATCCCCTGTAATGCGCTCTTCGTTCTTGCAGAGTGTCTGGTACACTTCACTGGCTGGAATCAAGGGTGTGGGAGCAGATTCCTCAGATGCAGTGTGGTTTAAGAGACCTCGACCAGAGGCTGCTGCTCCACCAGGGTCATCAGGGTTGGAATTTTGTTTTAGACTTTGAGTGTCCTCCTGGTCTCCAGAAAGCAGCAACACCTTGGGACTGAAATGCTGATTGACTCCTTTAATGGATTCTTTATTCTCGGACTGTGAAGACGCACCTCCTACCGCACTGGCTTCTGCATATTCAGAGAGTTGAGAAGAACTGTCCGTTCCCAGGCCGTCAGACTCATCCATCCCTGACCTGGCAGAATGTGGGGTCTGATCACTATTCCATGAGTCTTCAGGTCTTGGCCATTTCTCTACATCAGAATTGTCCTTGTCCAATCCCTGAGTGGAGGGTTGACGTCCTGAGCCCAACCCCCATGTGTAATTTGCATAAGTGGGAGTGGCAGAGGCGTCTGACGATAAGTGCAGAGAAACAGAATCTGCTTTTGGATCTGGAAGAGAAAAATACACCACATCACACAAGAATAAAAACCTAATAATAATAATAATAATAATAATAATAATGATTCTGTGTCCAATAATTTTTTCATTCTCCCCACCTGAGGCGTCAGCTTGCTCCTGCAGGGGAAGTTGGGGCACGACGTCCCCTCTGTTTCCACCCCCCAGCAGCATGCAGGACAGTGGTGGCTGGCCCCTTTTCAGTAGCACTTTTGGTTCCTGTTGGTTACGGAAGCGCGGGGGCACCTCACGGGGCATGTAGCGCTGGGACACCGCAGAGTGGGGCTGTCCGGTGGCCACAGCGGTCCACTTGGCATCGTTCCCTCCCTCAGGAGGGTCCGATGAACCCCCAGCAACAGGACAGGGGGAGGTTGTTTCCACGGGTCCCGGTCGCGATGAAGCACAGGTAAGGGTGACAATGGATACGGCGGATGGAGATGAGCCCGATTCTGACAGGAGGACAGAGGTTAAGAAGAAATGGAGTCAGTAACAATAGCAGTCAATACATGGCAATAGATAGCATTTCTTAAAAGGAGTTTTACATAATGGCAGAAAATTTCACTCATATTAGAAAAATATTTTGTAGTTTTGAGTTTCAAACCTTGAACCAACATATCTGAAAACTAGAGAAGAGATAAAAACTAGTGATGCACCAATCTATTGGCAACCAAAAATATTCAGGTAAAACATCATAAGGGGAAAAAAAAAAAACCTTTACTTCCAGTCTTGGTGTTTCGGTAAAATAGTTAATTTTGGAGCATCTCCTAAAAATATAAAACAATGTGTACTAAAGCCTAACCAGAAACACAAATACAAAATATAAACACTGACTACAAAGACAGCCTATTACATTTACATTATATTTAGTTACTTAACAGATGCTTTTATCCAAAGCGACTTACAAATTATGACAATGGAAGCAATCAAATCCAACAAAAGTGCAATGATATGCAAATGCTATAAAAAGACTCAGTTAAATTGACTCAGGAGATTTTTTAAATTATATAATAAATAAATAAAAGAAAAACAGATATAATAGAAAAAGAAGTGCAAGCTAGTGTTAGAGGCCTTTTTTGCTTTTGTTAATTGTATAATAAATAATAAGAAAACAAACAGAATACAAAAAGATTAGAAAGAATTAAAATAGAGAGTTCGAGGGTCAAATAAAGATGGAAGAGATGTGTTTTTAGCCGTTTCTTGAAGATGGCTAAGGACTCAGCTGCTCAGATTGAGTTGAGTTGGGCAGGTCATTCCACCAGGAAGGAAGAATTAATTTAAAAGTCTGTGAAAATGAGTTTGTGCCTCTTTGGGATGGCACAATAAAGCGATAAGCTTCTATTACAATAATATTCTATGTGATAATTATAATTATATTACAAAATAATTAGCATTAAATCAGCATATGGTGGCTACATATAAGCAATATATTGCTTATGTGAAGCAGCTTATTATGGGCAGTACTATTGGAAAAAAATTGATGCACTTTTTCAAGTGATAAACCTCTTAAAGATTCTTCTCAGGGACCAAGACTCTGTAAGATCGTCTGTAAGATGTTTATCAAGTGAAGTTTAAACCAGAATTTTTTTTGCAAACAAGCATACAGCCATGGCCAAAATTATTGGCACCCTTGGTAATATGATCAAAGAAGGCTGCGAAAATTAATTTGCATTGTTAATCCTTTTGATCTTTTATTTTAAAAATTCACAAAAATCTTTCATTGGATAAGAATTTAAAATGGGTGGAGATATCATTATGAAATAAATGTTTTTCTCTAATACACGTTGGACAATTATTGGCACCCCTAGAAATTCTTATGAGTAAAATATCTCTGAAATATATTCCCATTCATATTCACAATTTTGAGCACTCCAGGGTGATTGTGAACATGAAATTATCCAGCCACGGCTTCCTGTTTCACAGAAATATAAATAGGAATGCAAACAAAGCCCAAATTCCCTTGCTGCTAAAAAGCTCACTTTTTAGTTTTCATCTGACCATAGAAGCCAGTCCCATTTGAAGTTCCAGTCGTGTCTGACATCACAATGAGAAAAACCAAAAAATATATTTCTGATGTGCAGAAAAAGATAATTGAGCTTCACAAATTAGTGAAGTGGCTTTAAGAAAAGAGCAGTGAAAATTCCCATTTCCACCATCAGGGCAATAATTAAAAATTTCCAATCAACATAAGGTGTTACGAAACTGCCTGGAAGAGGACGTGTGTCTATATCGTATAGCTGTATCGTGTCCCTTGTCAGTGTCGGGCGCTTGCTTGGCCATTTGTTGTGATTAACAGGAAAGTGTGTTCAGCTGAATTAGATGAGTATTTTGTTAGTTGGGTATAAAAAGCGTAGCTTACCGCAGCAGCGGTCGTGGCACCCTTCGCGTGAAGACCGAAGAGTGTAAAGATCATCGACTCTACCGTGCGACTCCACCGGCAGAGACACCGGCAAAGGATATAAGTATCGCTTTTTATTTTTCCTCTTTCCTACTACTTGTTTCACTTCTGTTTCAGTTTTTTTATAGCCATTTCTTACTATGTGCAAGTTGTTGTTTTTTGTTTTTAAGCATGCGTGTTTGGCTCAGTGTTATTTTTTAGGATTACTGATAAACTAATGTAGTTTGATTTGTATTATGTCTATAGATTTTTTATTAAGTTTTAGTTTTATTTAATTTGAGTTATTTTTGTACTTCAACATACATGGAAATGAAATAATATATAAATGCGTGTTTGGCTTAGTGTTGTTAAAATCATTATACTCATACCTTCTGTTGTTTTAATATTTCGAATTGCTTTTATCTTTATTTTTTTTGTTTTCATTTAAATGTTTAGCTTTGAAATGTATGCATGTCATTTTTATTTAATTTCTTTATTTTCTTAAATGTGTATATATTGTATTTATAGAGTTTTAACTTATAGTTTTACTTTTTCTTATTTGTAAGTCGCTTTGGATAAACGCGTCTGCTAAATGACTAAAAGTAAAGTAAATATTGTCCCAATGCACAGTGAGAAGGAGAGTTTGAGTGGCTAAAGACTCTCCAAGGACCACAGCTTGAGAATTGCAGAAAATAGTTGAGTCTCGGGGTCAGAAAACCTTAAATAAATAAATAAATAAATAAATAAATAAAATAAAATAATAATAATAATAGTCAAACAGCACCTGCATCACCATGTTGTTTGGGAGGGTTTCAAGAAAAATTTTCCTAGCTCATCCAAAAACAAACTACAGCATATTCAGTTATCAGACATGACTGGAACTTCAAATAGGACTGACTTCTATGGTCAGATGAAACTAAAAAATGAGCTTTTTAGCAACAAACACTCAAGATGGGTTTGGTGAACACAGGGATAAAAAGTATTCCATGTGTACAATGAAATATACTGCTGTATTTTTGATGTTGTGGGCCTATATTTCTGCTGGAGGTCCTGGACATCTTGTTTAGACACATGGCATCATGGATTCAGTCAAATGCCAACAGATTTATAAAAAAAAAAAAAAAAAAAAAAACCCAACAAGTGACTGACTGTGTTAGAAATCTTATAATGGGCCATGTTTGGATCTTCCAACCGTACAATAATCCAAACACAAACCTCAAAAACAACACAAAAATGGTCACTGAGCACAAAACAAGCTTCTGCTATGGCCATTCCAGTCCTCTGACCTGAACCCTGTAGAAAATGAGTGAGGTGAACTGAAGAGAAGAAGCACCGTCATGGAGCTGTGAATCTGAAGGGTCTGGAGAGATTCTGGATGAAGGAATGGTTTCTGATCTCTTGTCAGGTGTTCTCTAACCTCATCAGGCATTATAGGAGAACATTTAGAGCTGTTAAACTAGCAAATGGAGGTTTCAAAAAGTATTGAATAAAAGGGTGTCGTTAATTGTGGCCAATGTGTTTTAGAGAAAAACATTTCATAATGATATTTCCCCCCATTTTAAATTCTTATTATCTGATGAAAGGTTAGATTTTTGTGAATTTTTAAAATGAAATATCAAAAGGATTAACAATGCAGATTAATTTTCACAGCCTTCTTTGATCATATTTACCAAGGGTGCCGATATTTTTGGCCATGACTGTACATGAAACACTGGCATACACAAATGTTAATTAGTCACCAGGGCTTAAAGCGCAAAAAAAAAAAACCTGAGCCTGAACTTTTTTCCAGGGGTGGACACATATACAGAGTTATTTGGCAAACAAACAAAAGAACATTTGGAAATGATTTTCAATTTCAACTACCTGATAAACTAATAAAACAAAATGGTACAAATAAAGTGCTGCATACGCAAAGAACGCAACTGTGGCAACTTTAACATTTGAAAGGATACTATGGCAAAGTTATTGCTTTCTTTATACAAATTGATTTTTTTTTTTTCATGAATATGATTGTCCTGAAGAAAGAAAGCCGTATCATACACTTGGAAAATTATGAGCTGAAAAACAGGCTTTAATATGACTATATTTATATATAAACTAATGATGAGGCAATAATAACTGACTCAAAGTATCAAAACCAAGTAATTACATGGTCTTACTTTTAATTACATGGTTTCACTGTTAAAATACATGTAATATGCCTATATTCTAAAAAATACCTGCAGAGGGCGCCAACGGACTGGTGATGTTTCATGTGATTCAACGATGTTTAAATCCATTTAATTTTAATATTTGGCCACATGCAATGTCAGAAACGTATATTTTGAAACTGCGATGTACAATTAAATCGCATAATTAGAAACATGATGTATTCTCCTGTGTTGGCACCACAGACTGTAAAAAAGGCACTGATTTATAAATGATTTACGTTACAAATCTAGTGAGATAAAGCACAGTTTTCCCAGATGAACGTCAGGCAACCCAAACTCGCCGCATATGCAGAGGAAGAGTTTAGCCCTTTTAGCCCCTTTCACACATACAGTCTTTACTGGTAAATTAAAATCCTTTTCAAAACTACCGGTAAATTTGTTCAGGAAATCATATAGTCCTTATGGAGATTACGTGATCATTTTGAGCTGTTTACAAAGCTCTGCTGCTTTTTAAATAACTTTTCTATGTAAATAGGGTGCTAGATACACATCTTTGACCATTGCGCCTTCAATGTGTCACGCTCGAGACGCAGCCACTTCTTTTCCATTTCTCTGCGCGTTTATATGAGCAAAAACTTCTGATTGGCTAGTAATGTTAGTATTTTTTTAAATGTAGGACTATCTTTTTTCTTCCGCAGCCAAACGCCGCAAGCCGGAGATCCGGTACTGTGCCAGAGAATCACACATAAAACCATTGGAAGTACTATAAGTATTACTACAAGTATGTAAGAAGTGTGTCGGTCTGCATTTTACATTGGCGTCAATATGCATTTCATGTGCACATTACAACATTTACTAGTATATTTTAATAAACTTTATTCAGCAAAAAATGCATAAAAGGATTAGTTTACTTCCAGCATAAAAATATCCTGATAATTTACTCAGCCCCCATGTCATACAAGATGTTCATGTTTTTCTCTCTTCAGTTGAAAGAAGTTGTTTTTGAGGAAAACATTCCAGGATTTTTCTCCATATAGTGGACTTCAATGGGAGTTTCAATGCAGCTTCAAAGGGCTCTACACAATTCTAGCCAAGGAAGAAGTGTCTTATCGATCTGTCATTTTCTAAAAAAAAGATACAAATTTATCTAATTTTTTAACCGCAAATGCTTGTCTTGCACTAGCTCAATGTAGGCAGACGTACTAACCCAGGGTTTACAAAGCAAACGTGCAAAGAAAGTTTAAAAAAAAAAACAAAAAAAAAAACACTTTACAAAAAATGGTAAAACAACGATGTCGGATGATTTTGAAGTTGAGGAGAAAATCAGGTGAAGTTTTTCGCCCCACCCTACCTTTTTGAACCAAAGTACACAGATGAAGAACGAACCGTGCATGACCTTTTCAATGTAATCCCATAATGCGTGCATCGCAGAGCTAGTGCAAGATGAGCATTTGTGGTTATAAAGTATAAATTATTATTTTTTAGAAAATGCATGATTTTTGCTAAAGACGACCCTTATTCCTCAGCTTGGATCGTGTCGAGCTCTTTGATGCTGCATTGAAACTGCAATTTGGACCTTCATCCCGTTGGCCACCACTGAAGTATATGGAGAAAAATCCTGGAATATTTTCCTCAAAAACCTTAATTTCTTTTCAACTGATGAGGAAAAAGACATGAACATCTTGGATGACAGAGGTGAGTAAATTCAGGACATTTTTATTCTGGAAGTGAACTAATCCTTTAAATTGATCAAGTTATATTCAGGAAGGATGCATTAAATTGATCAAAAGCTACAGTAAAGACAAATGTTATAAAAAAAAAATTATATTTCAAAGATGCTGTTCTTTTGAACTTTCTATTCATTAAAGGGATAGTTCACCCAAAAATTATGTCATTACTCATGTTGCGCCAAACCCATACGACCTTTGTTCATCTTCAGAACACAAATTAAGATATCTGATGAAATCTGAGAGCTCTCTGACCCTCCATAGACAGCAAGGGTACTCCCACGATCAAGGTCCAGAAACATAGCAAGGACATCAGTAGCTCAACCATAAATGTTACAAAGCTACGAGAATACATTTAGTGTGCAAAGAAAACAAAAATAACTTTATTCAACAATTCTCAGGGGTGCAAACTCATCAGGAGTGAAAAAGGTGACAAACTAAACCCCGCCACCCCCAAGGCAAGTTAATTCACAGCACGTCACACACAATGGCAAGTCAAACTGCCTTATAGGGAGAAAATGTTACATTCGTTACAACTGCTTCTTGCATTTGTCTTGTTTCCAGTCCAAATAGCTAATAATTCTTAAATCAAATCTTTTTTTTCCAGAAAAATATTCTGACTTGACTTATCTTGTTTTCGGTTTGAAATAAGATTTTGCTTACCCTATTTGCAGATTATTTTGCTTGTTTTAAGGAAAAACTCAATTTTGACTTTTAATAAGAAAATTATTTTTACTTGTCTAGAAAATGCTTCAAGAATTTTTAGATATATTTGGACTAGAAACAAGACAAAAACTCTAAGTTGGAAAGCATTTTTTGCAGTGCACCATTCAAGGATAAACACCTTTATATGATTAGAAGACAACTATGGTCTACAATCAACAAGGATTGTTGTTAAGATGTTACATGAACTTAGTCAGGGCAAATAAACCACTGTAAATCTTCATTTCAGCACTTGAATTTTTGAAGCAGTGGACGGGCTAAACGCGAGGTGTTTCTCCGTCTTCAAACAGGCTGTTCCACTTGAGCTGAGTGATACTAATATCACTGTACATTAAACAGTATGCTTTACTTGAAGTCGATTTGAGAACTGTTCGACCTACATGTCAGAGTAATAGCTTACTGATATGTGAGACAAATGTTAAGGTCGAGACTGAGGAGCATTTTTGCAAAGGGTAGCAAACTAATGTAGCGATAACGTAACTTACAATCTTCATAGCTATCGCAACAGCAGCCTCACGCAGTAATCGCCATTTAAACTGGAACACCATAAATTTACAGCAGATAAAAATGCATTCAGTCCCAAAAAAAAAAAAAAAAAAAAAAAAAAAAAAATGGACAGTTGCCTGCAGCGTCTAAAAGTTAGGCTTCAGGAGTGAGATTGGTTGGATGAGACAAAGAACATTAAGGTAAGCCAATCAGAGGCAGAGTAGGGCGGCTCCATTCCTTGGCCAACAGAGGAGGGGAAAAAACACTACAGGTGACTCGCAGATACAACTACTTAATTCATGTTCCGAAGATGAACAAAGGTCTTATGGGTTTGGAACATGAGGGTGAGTAATTAAATTATAGAATTTTCATTTTTTGGTGAACTATCCCTTTAAAGACTCTAAATAATTATTCATCATGGTTTACACAAAAATGAAGCAGCACAAGTGTTTTTAACATTGATAATGTTTTTTGAGCAGCAAATCAGTACATTCAAATGATTTCTGAAGGATAATGTGAAACTGAAGACTAAAGAAAATTCAGCTTTAGATCACATGAATGAATTACATTGTAAAAATTTAAAATTAGTTTTTACTGTATTTTCATCTAATGAATGCAGACTTAGCGAGCAGAAAACTTCGAAAACATTAATCTTACTGACCACAAAATCTTTGCAAGAAAGTGTCCATGTGTGACTATTTGAGGGCAGTCATGGCCTAATGGTTAGAGAGTCGGGCTTGTAACCTGAAGGTCGCTGGTTCGATTCTCGCATCAGCAGGAATTGAAGGTGGGGATTGTGAATGAACAGCACTCTTCACCTTCGATACCATGACTGAGGTGCCCTTGAGCAAGGCACCGAACCCCTAATTGCTCCCCAGGTGCTGGAGCAATGGCTGCCCACTGCTCCGTGTGTGTGTGTGTTCGTTTGTTCACTACTCACTGTTGTGTGTGTGCACTTGGATGGGTTAAACGCAGAGCACCAATTTCAAGTATGGGTCACCATACGTCACAACTTTTTTTTCACATCTGAAAATGTAAGAGTAAATTGCAAAATACAAACCTTTTGTGCCGTCTTCAGTGCCCTGTAATAAAAACAAATTGCTCATCAGATGATTGTGCATTCATATACAGCTGATGTATGTTTTTGAGTACGCTGTGATAAATCCAGAAAGCGCGTCGCCCACCTCCTGATGACTGCTGTCTCCTGTCTTACAGCGACTGTCTTCCATGAACTGCTGCTCCCTTCCTGGTCCTATGACATACATCACATTATAATATTGTGGGTAACTGTGGGTAACCCCCCCCACAATACACGTTATGAATGTCCTGTATTCATGCCATGAAAGTCTCATGCATGTTGTAAACTGCTCCACCATTTGCACCAGTCAATTTCCAATGATCAGCCTACAAACTCTTATAGACACATGTACAACATTACACTGATGGTAAACAGTAAAAACACTCTGATACAAATCATGGCACTGAATGACGACCGTACATCGATATTAGTTCTCCCATGTACTTCAAAGACCAATGTACTACCTGAAATGAACTAATAATCATTGTTGATTTGTGCCAAAAATCGGTTTTATTCATCTATCTGCTCAAACTTACCAAGCTAACGTGCTAATTATGGCGCATTTACGCAATAACATTCAAACGCACAGAAAAATATGCTTTATAGCACTTGAAGCAAGTAGTATGGAGTTACTTGTATCATTTCAGGCCACGTTAGTTTATGCAAGGCTTCTATACATTCAATTATTCAGTGAATTTCGATGGCAAACAGATGAAGAGATCAAAACTAATTCAGTAATGATAGATACGCTCGCGAAATAAAGACAGCCTTCAAACATGAATCTAACAGATTATTTCATGTGTATACATACGTATGTCGCTGCTTGTGTGATATATGATGAGTGTGTTTGCAATTGTTTGGGTTTGTTTTGCTCACCTCAGTCAGTCCGGCCTGCAGCTGCGCACTGACGCCGCGCCGATCAACATCCGGGTATCAGTTCACAAACACAAACAGACAGACACACACCTCCCACCAAACGGGTGTAATAATAAATAGTGGTTCTTTTAAAATTCTTAATGCGTTTATTAATGACATAAGTGTGTTACAGACGGCTGTCATACAAACATTTTATAATTTTGGACGCTGCTGACTGACCAGCAGAGGGCACTGTGACTTCCGCACTACAGCGCACCAACCATAGATATGCATGGCACCAACGCCTACATGTACTATGCGCTGTATGCACTCCATTTGTGACCCTGGACCACAAAACCAGTCATAAGGGTCAATTTAATGAAATTGAGATTTATACATCTTAAAGATGAATAAATAAGAATCCGTGTATCATTCGTCCTTTCCATTTTCAATTGATAAATGAAAATCAAAAAATGAAAATCTGATTGGTTTTTTTGTTATTTGATTTTGAATCAGAAA
>JAFVLL020006905.1:0-26789 GCA_021397915.2 Tor tambroides | reverse complement strand
GACGAAGAACATGTCTCGTCGTGTCTCATATATTACATTTCCATATATGAAATATGTCAAGTGGTAAAAACATATATGAACCCTTTTAGAAACTACTGTAGAACAATTTCATATATTAACAAATATTTAAACCATACAAATATGTATGTTTTTGTATGTGATACTTTTTTTGGATATATATGTCATCCACATACATACATCCTAAGTAAGTATAAAAGATAGACATGGATTTAAAAAATGTATTACAAAACATATAAACATACAGATTTTTGTATATATGTTGTATGGTATAGTATGGTTGCTACATACAATACCATATACATATATATGTTGTTAATATATGTACATATATCAATTTTACTATGAGGATTTTATATATATTATAAATTTATATCTGCCCAGAGAATGTAAATTTTGTGAAAATTATATATCGCCTTATTGGCAACATAAAATGACAATATCACTCTTGATATATTGGGCAATATTGCTCATATTTCATAGTGTCTGTATTATTTGACTAAACCAAAAATGTGTGGCACATTAAATATCAAAAAACTTATTATCAGCTGCCACAGTCATAGTATTATATTGTATTATATTGCATTTGGGCAATATAATACAATATATGGGCTTTGGGCATTTGTTCATTGTATTATTGCTACTGTGTAAAGGTTTGACTGGTTATCACGGTCCAGTTAGATTCTACACCATCTGTTTCCAAAAAACAACTTCTCACAAGCAAAATGTAAATCAGTAATATATCGTTACATTGCAGTAGATGGCTTACCAATTACATTTTAAAAGCGTAAAGGTCTCCAGAAGGTACTGTGATGATTTTAGCTTCACTTTAACTGTTTTAGTTGCTCAGCTTTGGGCTTTTGTTCATTTTCATCCTTGAGGGCTTTGTGGGTGTAAGTCAAACAGTGAAATGGAGAGATTTCAAGCAGCATTGGTATCCAATCCAATTAGAGCCAGCAGGGTCTATGTGGTAGACTGAGAGACATAAGACAGAGCATTAAGGCAGTATTTGGGTAATGCCTGCTGTCCTGTACACCGCTGCCTAATTGAAATTCATGAGGAAAACACCATGTGAATACCACCTCTCGAACATTTTGTTTTCCTCAAGAAGCAACTCAGCTGGGATCTGTGGGAACACATTTACAGTGCTTGAAACAAAATACATTTCTGATAAATACTGAAACACTATACTTTGCTTATTTGAGGTGTGTTGACTTGATGCAGCACTAGTCTGAACAACCTAAATTGAAAGAGTGATTCATAAAAGTGGGGGCTTTTGAAATTCACAAATCCATTTTAGAGTTCTACCTACACTGCTGTTGTGCCCTTGAACAATATTTGTCAGCTTTATGCAAAGTGTCAAAATGTAATTACAATTCACATAATTGAGACATTATCAAACTGTTGAATATTCTGAAAACATTTAGAGAAAGATACAATCTTCATCGCTAACGCTTCAAAGTTGAAACGAGAAAAACATAGGGCTTTGATCTTTGGTATTTATTGCAGCCTAATTGAAGGAATTCTCTCTTAAACAACGCAGACGCTCTTTGAAGCTCGCTACCATTTAACAGTTCTTTGAATCTGGTCTTTAACCTTTATCTTCACATTTTTGGCTTGAAAATATATAAGCATATCCAAGACTGACAGGTTGAGAGGGGGAAAATTTCACAACTTGCTTGTTTGTTTGATTTGCAAACAGTCACTGTCGAAACCGTGGGAGGGTGCCAGTGTTTATCAGGCCTTCAGAAAAAAGTGATGCTGGCGACATTTTGGCAACCCTTGAGCCTACAGTATGCAAGTGCAGGTTGCGGAAGGACACAAATTCACTCAAAGTCACTATTTTGAGAACATAGCAAGAAGCTTAGCCTCGGAGCTCTAAATATTCAGCGAGAGGAAGGTGTGTGTTATTGCCAGCCAATTTTTTGACAGCACCCGGGGCTGCAGCGTGAGTCAGCAGCGCAGATGTCTGCTGCTAGCACTGCTCACATCTGGAGAGCCAAGGACACACAACAAATGTCATCAACATGTTGCTTCATCTGGCTTCAAGGGGGCAGAAAAAACATCATCCTGATTAGTGGATCTAAACCAGCAGGGCCATGTCAGGGGTTGTTAGTCATGTCATGCCAGCAACCAAAAACTATAAATAAAATTAGGTCTAGAAAAAGGCTTTTATTTATTTATTTATATATCGGAGCAAGGCCTCAGTGGACAGGCATGAACAAGGTGAACAACAGTGCTATTATGTTCTTTTGACAGTAAAAACAACTAAGCCTTACTGGCTTACACAGCTGTAAACATTAGCTCATGGCGAGGAACATCTAATTTCATTTTACAGTCTATAATGTAGCTCTGAATGATATTATGCATGCATGCTGTTTGATAATTATGTTAAAGGTGAAGCATTTAATTTATGCTCCAAACAGAATTACAATATAATATAATGACTGTGTTCAAACAGGTATTATATACACTATCAGTGGTGTGCACAGGGGGAGCCCCCCCCAACCCCAAATTCAACGGCCCGTCGTCAATTATTAGACGCCGTCGTCAACACACTAGACGATTTTCAAATCTTAAACGATTTTATAACCATGGGAGACCACAGACATGAAGACAGTTCAACCGATTTTTAGCCTTATAATCCTCTGAACGCGCACACTAGATGATTCGACCAGACAGCGAGACCACACACTTGTCGATTGTAGGAACGATTTCACAGTGACACGTGATCTCACGGAGACTCGCGAGATCAAACGTGACTTGAGAAGAAAAACAAATAGAGGACAATCAACGTTGTCAGCTGGCTCTCCTGGCGTGCGTTCTGTTTCACAGTGAAAAACAAAGTATAAAAAAGAATATGGGTGATGTACTCTGCTTTCATAACATGTTTGGGGCTGCCAAGTTTCAGCTAATGTTACGGAGTGACAGAGGCGTGAGGCGTGTGGATCCATGTGCAAGCTTTATTTTAACAGAAGTGGTCAACAAACACAGGCAGGGTCAAAAACTGGCAAACAGGTATATAGAGGGCAAGTCACAAAAGCAGTCCAGTAAACAGGCGTGGGTCTTTGATCGACAAGCAGTATCCAGAGGGCTTGACAAGAGAGGTAATCCGATAACGTGAGTGATAGTCCAGGCAGGAGCAAACAGAATCCAAACGGCAAGGCAAAGGGTTAATCCGAGACACAGGCGAGAATCAGGTAACAGGCGAACACAAGATTAGACTAGACTAAGACAGGGAAACACAGAATGGCTCGGTAACGCAGCTAACACTTGGAGAGTGAAAAATGCAGAACAATACTCGGCAGTGAGAGAGAGAAAGTCCAAGGCTTATAAAGAGTGTGTGATTGTGTGATAGTGATTGTGTGATAGTTCTCAGGCGTGAGTGTGATTAGTGCAATCAGCTGTGTGTGTGTCATCAGTGCAATGGATGATGGGAATTGTAGTCCGTGGGTGACGTGCAACAGTATTGTGGTGCAAGAGTCAATATGATGGAAGGGCGACCTCTGATTGCGAGTGTACGGAAGACCATGAACCGGATTCATGACAGCTAACTTATAGAAGCACGCAACATCCGGTAGGTGACACTTGCTCACTCTCGTTGGCTATCACGTCAGAGGCAGCCCAATCAAGAGTCGTAAATATCAAACACGTTTGATGTTTATGATTTGAGTTCAAGGACGCTCCGTCTCGATCGGGAGCAGCTAAATAATCGTAATGACACCACACAATAGAGGATTTTTTGGACAAAAAATCGCTTGCGACAAGCGATCGTTCGGGGGCGCAAATCGGGCTTACAAATCGACCTTAAAATCGTCTAGTGTGTGGCCAGCCTTATCTGACGGACTCAGTTCAGTAGGCTACCACTCTCTTCTATGATTTAAATCAGGTGTATTAAATAAGGAAGCCATACAAAATATGCAGTGCTATTGGTCCGCAGTACCATGGCCCCATTCTTTGTACCTCACAATAATACATCTGAGATGAGTGATAAATGTTAGATCTTCTAATCATAATTCATCTCTGGCTAATTTGGCTCTTCAAATGCATTTGTGGATTTGATTAAAGCATCAAGATTATGTTGTCTGAGATTACTGTGAATTCTCATTGGAAAAGGCAGATGTATTGATACTCAAATCCATGGCCAGCAAAGCAGTGGCTGGTTGCTGGTATGACAGCAACAAAATCACATCATCAATAAAGGTTTTAGATGACTAGAGACTTTTTACAATATTAATATCAATAAAATATAAATATACAATATCAATGTCAGGGTTCTGTCGTGTGTGTCATGTGTTCCCGCCTCTTGTGTCCTTATTTGGTTTATTTCCTGTCCTTGTTTCATGTGATTATTAGTTAAGTCTGTCCAGCTGTGTGTCTCATTATCTTGTGTATATTAGTTCATGCCCGTTCAGTTTCGTGTTGTCTGGTCTACTCGTTACTCCCCGGTGTTCCTGTGTCTGCCTTGCCTTGTCTTGCCCTGATGTCTAAATTAAAGACTATTATTTGAGTTACGTCCTTGTCAGCGTGTTCCTGTGTCCTCCCTCGTGTGTGCACCATGACAATCAATGGCAGGGCAGACGGTACTTTTTCTTTTTTTTTTTCTTCTTTTTTTACAAAATTCCCTGCATCTCTTGCACTGTACCAAGCACAGCAGCTGTCATTGCTCAAATTAAAGGACAGCACTAGACAAGATGTGGAAAATCTGATTAGCCAAAGTAATTAACAGATTTTGTTATTTTTGTTGCCTTGCTCTGAATTTTACGTGTTGCATGTGCATAACTGGAAAAGGAAAATCTACTTTAACATGACCTTTAAGTTCAACTGCAGCTGATGTTAACTTACACACTCATTGGTTCAGAATCACACCCAGTATTGCACAAACTCTAGGTTTCTTAATCTAATCGTGTTCTGTAATAATGTGGCAAGTCTTTTTTTCATGTAATTAGTTACCATTGATGTATTATAATGATCCTCGGAAGCACTTTAATTAGATTTGAATCATTAATGAGAAACTCGTGGTTAATGAAGTTTGATTGGACATGTGAGCGTGCAGAGACAGACCCACATGTACGCTTGCACAACACACACACATCACGTTACTAAATGAAAGGATTTAGATAACTGAAACATTTTTGTAAAGTGTTATTTCCTGGTGTAAAGAGTGTTTGTGCATGTGTGTGTGTGCCTATATTTTGAGGACAAATTTGTACTCCCAAAATATAATTTCCAAGAATCTTCTTTTAGGGACATCCTCATTTGTAAAAAGTATAAAAATAACTAATTTAAAGAAAGTTCTCTGTTTGAGTTTGCGGTAACAAAGAGCAAGGGCTTATTTTGGCATCTGATTACATTTTCATTGTTCACACTTTGTAAACAACATGCTCTTTTCTTTTATCTCTTCATGTTTTTGAAGGAAATGGATGAGGAAATGCTTTTCCACTGTACAAGAATTTTTGGAGATTCCTTGAAAACGGTATAATTTGATTAGAATTTTGAAAACACGGTTTTGTCAGCAAATGCGCGGTTCTAAATAGCACTGCACATCAAATTTTGTTTGATTATTGAATTAATGTCTTTCAGTTAGTCAATGAGTAATAATTGCAAGTTAACAACTATTGGTGTAACCATGTCTACAAGGTCAATGTCATATCCAACAAGTATTGTACAGGTATTGTGCTACTAACACATACACATATAGCCTACCTTTTTTTCTGCCTGTTTTATATGAGTCAAATGTGTAATTCTGCCATGCATGCTAAGCTTTACAGAGCCACAATTCCTTGATGAAAAAAAACAACTTCCTTTTTCATGGCATTCATTTTTTTCTTCTAACCCTTGACTAATGTTGTTCACTTGCATGACCATGCCTTTCCTGATAACGACTGCATAACCCTTAACCTTGGCTCATGACCATAAGAAATCCCTTGAGGCATCACGGTAGATACTCATAGCGCTCTTTACCATCTCAGTGCCTGAAGGTATTGTGAGCTTTAACCTTTTGACCTCCTGGTACCATCGTGTATGATGTGGGAGGATTCACAATTTTCATAGCCCTAGAACTTTCATAGTTGCAGAAATTGATGGATTTTAATTTAAAGAATTTAATTGTTGCTCTTTTTAATGCAAAAGAGAAAAGACCCTAGTCAGGGTGAAGTGGCATATTTAATTTCTGACAGCAATGAAAACGAGGCTGTGAGTGACTTCAGTTCCTCCGCCCTCCCCTTGTTCAAAATGTCAAGAAAACAGGATTTTGATGAAACTAAGATATCTTTGTCTTTTGTAACTAATGTCAAGAGATGATGTAAGTATTATAAATTAACTATATAAATTAAATTATGCTAATAAAGAGACATGGCATGTAGAAGTTGGCCTTCAGCAGAATGCTCCACACTGCGCTCCGCCATCTTGCTTTTACAGAGCGGTGGTTGTGGCATGTCACCCTTGCAGTCTCACAGACAATAACAAAGACACCCCACCCACCCTGACTGCAAAAAACAAAAAACAACAAAAAAAACCAGAACATAAAATCTTGGATGCTAAGGATGCCATTAATTCACTATATCTTCATGTAGCAAAAATCGTATATAGCACCTTTAAGTTGTTATTCACTTGTTATTCACTGACAATCTTGGCATTTGCACTAGTTCTCCCTGGTGAGTTCATTAAAGAAGTAGAGTTGTCTGATTCATGAACAAATTCAGCTTCCATTAGGTTTGAACTTCTTTTTAAATATTTGATGAGCTCAGTGTATGTGTTGATCAGTGTTAATATGTGAATAAAAGTCTTAATTAAATCTGTTCATCATATAAAAGGATTGCGTAAATTAACATCACATTTATATATCACTTTATACAACAAGCTTCTTAATAACAGTGTTAATGTTGGAGAATTCATCAATTATAAATTCAGTTTTAGCAACACGTTCTCACTCCCAACTCGTCACATTGACGCTTGGTCAGGACCCCTTGGCGTCGCTTTTTGACGCTCAAGGTAACTCTTTAGCGTCATTTTTCGACGCACTGGGGTATCATTTTAGCATCACTTTTTTAACGTGCAGGGGAATGGACACTCAGTAGAGGGACAGAAATCATAGGTTTCATTATAAATATCTTCATTTGAGTTTTAAAGATGAATGATTTGGGTGAACTATCACTTTAAAACCAGTCTAAACAATTTGTTCGTAAATCAGACTAATCCAGTTCTTGAGTTCGTCTCACTGACTCAATGATCCAGTTGTATAGTAGCTCACTGGACTGCAGGACTTTCAGTGAATAATGACTTAAAGTTTGTCTGTTCTTAATGGCTTCAGAAGACTTGAGGAATATTTTTCCTGATTTTTTTGTATGATGACAGAATTTTGAACTTTTTTAATGTTTTTTTATTTTTTTTATCTTTTGCTCATACACTGAGTTACGCCCATGCCACAAGAAGCTTTCTTCCTAAACACGTACAGTAAGTGCAAATTTATGATGTGACAGCTCTAGATTTACAGTAAGCCAAACATTTTCACTTCCATCTGGCATGCGATGGGTGAGATGGGGGTCAGCAGCCCCCAATGGCATGTCATTTCCAGTAATTCTTTTACAGATGTCTTGTTTTTAAAGATGTTTTAAGAAGAGAGAGGAAGAGAGAATCCTCTTAGAAACCAGCCTTCACAAGTCAGACTGCAGTACTGGATTCTCTGACAGCCAGACAGTGCTAATGACGACCTGGTTTTCTATGCCTCCTGTTCTCTTTTTCAACACACACACACACACACACACACTCAAGGATGCTCTTGCATCTTCCCTTTCCTCAACAGCAGGCTGTGCTGTGTGCTATGTAGGGCAAAATAAATGAGCAAAGTCTATTCTTATAGCACTTTGGAGTCCTCTGCCCACCCCTTGCACTGCCCACTGCGCTCCTCTGCTGCTAACTCACTTCATATATAGTGTGATACTATCATTTTGTCACAGTGATGTTGCGGTAGGCGTATTTGGTTAGACGATCAAAAGTACATCATAAAGCAGCAGTGCTTTTATGAGGGCTGCGTGACCTGGTTGGGCCTCTGTGTATGTCACTGAGGCGGCACAGGCAACTGAGCTGTTGTGAGACAGATAAATGAATCTAGCAAACAGGTCCAATGTGGAGAGCTGTGCAACTCTCCCATCTGCTGGTTACTTTGAGTACAGCACAACTGATTGAGGGGTACATTGGTGTAATTCCTTTGCTATAATTTGTCTCTGCATGGTATATGAAATGAAAAGTGACACTTGTTATGGCACTGTAGTGACAGTGAAGTCAGTAACTCAAGAGTTTATTGCTCTTTTCAATGCTCTTTCAATGGGGACTGAGGTTTTCAAGCTTTAAAAAGAACAATGGCAGTATCATAAATCGAGCCTAACTCTATTTTACATCTATTTGAAATCTTTTGAAGGCACATGATAGCTTTGTGTGAGGAGGAGACCAAAATTTAGGTTGTTATTCGCTGAAAATCTTGACATTTGCCCTAGTTCTCCCTGGTGACTTCATGAGAGAAGTAGATATGTCTGATTCATGAACAAATTGAGGTTCTATTTATGTTTGAGTTTCTGTTTACCATATTTGATGTGCTCTGTGCATGTGTGTTGATCAGTGTTAATAAATGAATAAAAGCCTATATTAAATCTGTTCATCATATAAAGCAATTGTATCTAATTTTGATCAGAGTGTGGTAAAAACTCTGGGATTTTAAAATGTAGAGCTTTTCCAACATAAAAATGTGTTAAATCCAACCAACAGATGTTTGAAAGTTTAATGGTTTGCATTCATTCACTTTGTTTATTTGTTTGTTTCTTTCTTACTCACTCTGCAGACTGTCTACAAGCCCTGGCTCTGCGCTCAGTATTTCCAGAGTCCTCAGTCAGGCTGCAGTCATAAGATTCCCTGTGAGCAGTACTGTCTTGAGGTCCAGCAGAGGTGTCCGTTCATATTGCCTGACAATGATGACCTTATACATGGTGGCACTCCCAGTTTTATATGTGCAGGTTGGTATACAAATATTTGCAAACTCCGCATAGCCAGAACTGAATTGTACTTTGTGAGATCTATTGTTTAGAGCAAAAAATAAAAATAAAAAATAAAAGTTTTTGTAGGATTTTTATCATTGCATTATGCTGTATATACAGTATATGTTAATCATCATTTAAGTGTTGATAATTCCATGTTTTGTGTCAAGAAGACTTCTAATGTTACTAATAAAGCAATGAATAGTCAAAATGTAACCATTAAAACAATCTAAATCTTCTATCAGTACTTAATCGTTACAATAAAGTCTTTAAAAGTAAAATCAAAGTACAGTCAGCTTTGTATCAAATCTTACGTACAGTAGTAGGATACCAGTCATAATTAACAGCATCAATACAACAAAAAAATAACACATAAAGCACATCAAAGAGATCCAAAGCAGCAAGATCAACAGGAAACCATTTTTTGTTATTGTTTCATAGAGCAGAGCTTGTTCAATTCTCAGTATAATTTCAGCACTTGCAAGTAAATACACTGGAAATACTGAAATGAAACATGCTATTTGGATTATCATAAAGCTTTTTAGTGACATCTGTTGGACAATTGCTGAAACTGTCAGACCTATGCGCAAGACAAAACGAAACCCTTTAAACGATAATTTAGTAGTCATTTAACGCAACATGAGAAACTGAGCGACACATCCACTGCTTTTTTCCCTTTGAAATAAACTACATTTAAAACAGTAAATTTGCATGCATTAAATATGTTGTCCTATGAAGTAAAAACATATATGAAAGCATATATGAAATTTATATATTAACATTTATGTCTTGTAGATGTATAACCATCCTAAAACCCATCAATACATGTTGATATTGTTGACATATATGGTTGCTACATATAAACATATATATTATTTACATACAGTATGTACATATTCAAATTTTACTATGATATTTTATGTTATAAACAACTAGAGAATGCATGTAAAAATTATATACGGCCTTATAAGCAACATATATGGCAATATCACTCAATTCTCACGCAATATTGATATAGGGTAATACAGAAACATTTCTATATGCTGCATAACAATCTGGTGAGCACTTTATGTACATCACTCTAATTTCTTATACTCATCAATAATCAATAATAATATAATTTTGTAATCAAATAAGAGTTAATAATAATAATAAAATTGTTTATATGATTTAGCAGATGGTTTTTAAATAAGGAAAAGCTATTTGAGGTTAATATTTAAGGTTAAACAAAAGACAAAAGCATACAAATAGTTGATGTACTAAACTAGCTTTTTCTCAAGTGTGAGCATCTTGGCCATAAAATGAGTCATTTGGAACTTTTTTCATCTTTCCTAATTACCTATGAGCTGACCATTTATTTCTGCTTATATTCAGCTTTAATCTGCATACGATGTCACAGGGATGTCAGTGCCATGGGAAGCAATTAATGAGCACACAGAAGCATCTTTGTATTTAACACTGCAGCCTTATACTTTTCTTTAATTCATGATGAAACAGCCAAATGCTTTTCAAAGCATGTACAAACGCTTTACATGGTGAAGTCTTCAAACAGCTTTAAAAACCTGCTTTAATTTTTTAGCGTTTGATGAAGCAGTTAGCGCCTTTAAAACCTTTCACAAACCTTTTAAAACATGATGAAACAACAAAATGCCTTTAACAGGCATTATTTTAATGGACATACTTTTTAATCTACAGAATTTTTAATGCAGGATGGAATAGGTAAGCATAAGATTTTTTGAATATTCTGTTCATACAAATATCTTAGTGTTTAAATGAGTGAAATCATTGTTCTCTGAAGTTTAAAATATCCAATTTTTTAAATATATATATATATGTAAAAAAAAAAATTCTTGTTTTTGCGAACATTAGCAAAAACATTAAGGCAATTCTGAATTATTTGAGCATTACTTTTGAATGTTCTCTCAACTTCTGGAAACTAGTTAATAGTAACATTTAAAAAACAAACAAAAAAAAAAAAAAACATCGGTAACACTTTCTATGAAGCCCATATTTATAATACATTATAAGGGTATTCTTAAGGCATTATAATGAATGCATAATGCATTATAAAAAACCTGATAATGTGTTAGAAAATCTCATGAATAATCATAAAAACAATTATAATACATTATAGTACTTGTGCATTTGTGGTTATAACTTTTAAGAGTATGATTATTTATAACACACAATGAACACCATATTAAATCTACTTCATTTATAATGAGCTATATCATAGCTTGACATTGTTTATTTAAGATCTGCACAGTACCTTACTACATCTCTTGAGTGCAATGTTTATATATATAAAACTAATTGTATTAGTAGACTTAGGTAGGGTAGGTAGAACGTTCACATACTTGCAAAGTATCCTATACTCAGTTTGTCTGTTGAGGAACCATCAAAATAAAGTGTTAGCATACAGTATATTTAGCAGACACACTACTAATAGTTTCATGACAGCTAGTTGACATGTAGTTGCAGAGTTACTTATCAACAGCTGTCTAAAAGGTGCCATCAAAGTAAACTGATGTTATATATATATAAAAAAAAATGTTCAAAGCAAATGTGTCATATTACACATTCATCTGATCTGATATCTGATCTTATGGCTGTCTGAGAATTTTTTTTTTTTTTAATTATTATTATTTATAAGTGGTCTTTGTCTGCTTTAAGTAAAGTGACATAAGTAACGTGGCAAGATATGAGACTTATAATACATTATATCTATGAGAAAAAAAATCCATTGTAACTTAAGCGGATGGATCGTGTTCATTGTGTGTTATAAATCATCCTACTCTTAAAAGCTATAACCACAAATAAGTAACTATTATAATACATTAAAACTGTTCTTATGAATATTCATGAGATGATACAACATATTATAAAGTTATTTATAATGCATTATGCATTCATTATAATGCCTTAAGAATATCTTTATAATGTGTTATAAATACGGGCTTTATAGAAAGTGTTACCAAAACATCCAAATAAAAATGTTTCAGATAAAATGTTCCTGAAATTATGTATAACTAACATTTTTGTCCCAACATTTTGAGCATGTTGGATCAGATAACTTTGAACGAATGTTCGTAACTTTGAGAAAATCTTGCCTGAACTCTGGGACTCTTTTCACAAACACAGTCAGACACACATACTGGTGTGTCATACAATGTGTGAGAGTTTTCCAAGTAAAACATGGATGTGTGTTTTTGCATACACCCCAGGGTTCAAAGCAGACATCAACCAGGAGCCAGAGTGCTGTGATGTGCGGTGGGACCAGAAGTCCAACAACCGCTCCCGCGGCACTTTAAAAAGAACTCACCCTTCCTGCCAGCACACATCCGTGACCTCCTCGGGGGCTCCACGGCTCGGGCAGGGCCGGCTGAAACTTTGCTTGCTGGTCCTAGTTCTTCTCCACACTGTGGCTACCATGACGGCCAATCAGAACTCGACCTGCCTGACCGCCATCTTTCCACTGGACGACAATGCCCCCAGAGAAGAGTGATTGGACGAAGCTGGGCTGGACAACTCTAGCGTATCCGCATGCTCCAACACATTTCGCTTCGGGCTTGTCAGTAAAGAAGCCCCACACTCAGAGAGAAGTTGAGTGTACCGGCTCTAAGTGAGGCTAACAGTCTCAACCAGAGAACACTTAACCACACTTGTCATCAGCACCTTGTGGGGTTTGGGGAAAACAGCGAACAGGACACAGGACAAAAGATAAGTATAACATGAAGAGTCAGAACATGCCCCCACAGAGACTTCTCACTCTCTTCTGGAACACACATTGTGACACACACACACACACACACACACACACACACACACACACACACACACACACACACAAAATGTCATTTCACTTTGCACTAGGAGATTATCTAACTTTTCCCTTTTAGTTTCAGCTGTTATTTTCACTTCAAGATGGTTTTGACTTCTGTTCAGTGGTTTCAGAGCAACCTGGAAAGTGACTTGGGTGTCCATGGTCCTGTCAAATTTTCTCTTTATATGTTGCGTGCTAGTATTTTGTGTATTTTGAGAGTGAGTGTCACATCACAAAGTCATCAGCACCATTCAGACAGGCTACAGATGTCTCTCTTTCAAATGCATATATTTTCATCCTGAATAAAATATGTTTTTAAATGAGATGTTCTCAAAGCCTCAAAATCAAAGCTGCAGTTGGCATCCTATCTAATTAGTAAATGTTGTTTTTCTTCTCCACCTTCTATGAAACAGATATAACCACCTTGAAGATGATTATTCCCCTAACTGTATGACAAATCTTGGTGCTTGGTGGAGTTTGCTGCAGTTTGTCTTAACAGTTCTGTTTATTCCAAGGTCTTCATCTCCATATCATGTACATGACTTACTACTGTTGTACACTCTTAGAAAAAAAAAAATAATAATAATAAGTACATAAGCTGTCACTGTACACTTTTTAAAAGGTGCTAATATGTACCTTTATGATACTAATATGAACCTTTTAGGTGTAAATAAGATACAAAGGTGTACCTTTTGAGGGGGTACAGTCCTGACAGCTTTTGTACCTTTTTTTTCTGAGAGTGTATAGTATAAAGACTCTAGAGTGTTAAGATCCCATTGTTTTTGTACTGATTTAAATACAGATATAGTCATCAACATGTCAAAATATTCCAATTAACAGGGCTTTGGCACACAACTGTAAAGGAGGAGGATGATAAGTATTTTCATACATGACACTATTTTATTATGCACTTTATTCATTTAATAATGTGCTAAACCCTTCAGGCTTTCTGCATTAATTGCATCTTAGATGTTCTGTGAAGGCATAATTTTTCAGTATGTGGTCCTCACATAATTCAGCCATGTTTATATCTTTACTCATTGCATGACAATTTGAATGCATTCATTTAACATGCTTGTATGTGAAGCTGGTTTAACTAAGGTTAACGACCATAGTTCATGTGCGAATGGAATTGAAATAGCTGAACAGAATGTGCTGTTCCATCATAATCGTACACAATTACACTGTAATTTTACCATCATTTCCCTGTCAAAAATAACTATCTATTGTGTAAAGGGCTTAGCAAATAGTAGTGTGTGGAGAAGGAGTTAAGGGCTTACTCTACATTTCTCCTTCTGTGTGGTTGTTGTCTTCAGTGTTTGAGTGTAATGGCTAATAGGGATTATGTGCTGTTTTGCCTTCGTCAGGACCTTATTTTCTGACTATCCTCGTATACACCTGTGCATCCCACACATTCCTTTTTGGTCATTATTTTCTTGTGTGTTTATAGAGTAAATTCACTAGCGTTAAATGGATTCTTGTAAAGTTAAATTCAAATTACTTCAGAGCAGAGATGCACAGAGTGACTGGTGACATTGACCCAGGTGTCCAAATGCGGACAATTCTTAGGGGAATCTACCAGTAAATGCCCCTTTTGGAATACTATTTATAGATTATTATCTATATTTGTGCATAAACTGTAATAAAATTAATTACACTAGTTAATGTAAAATGTTTTCTTTTTCATAGTATAGGCTAATTTGAGAAATATCAATTCATAATAATAGAGCACATTTCAAAAAACAGGAAAATAAAAATTGCAGAATCTCAACACAAACTGTTTTGTGTACAGGTGCCCTTCTCTGTTTTTGAGCCAAAGGCTTCTGTACGTCTCTGCTTTAGAGTAAATTTAACTGTGCAAGTGATTAAATGTTCTTGGGTTTACTCTAAAACTTCTGTCAATGTTACTAAGTTGTTTCTGAGAACCTGTGTCTGTTTATTCTACATAATTTTGTTCAGTAGTGTTTTCACTGTCTTAATTTCACTGTTTTCACCATCAAATGATGTACAATGCTAACTTAAAGGATGTCAATTTTCCCAGATGACTTTGTTAAAAATTGTAATGATCATTCAGTGGAAACATTACACCTTCACCCAGTGTAATAGATATATATTAATCATACAGCATGCAAGTCTTGCATAACTTGTATTTTTATTTTATTTTATTTTTTGTCTTTTATTTATTTATTTATTTTATTTGATCACACTACTCAGTTGAGTGATGAAAACATGAGCACCATTGATTTTAAAGGCTCATCTAGACTTTCCCAGTATAATATTAACATAATAACACAATATCTATCACACTAGGTGAAGGCAACACCAACTCTTAAATGATCATTATTTTTTACACTGCTATGCAAAGGCAACACACAGCAACAGAGTTATGACTGAAATTGGGTCTTCTATGACAGACGATATGGGTTTGGCTGTCCAAAAAAAAAATCACAGAAAACAGAATTTGAATTGATATCAAATCAGTCACAATAAAATAACAATAAATGGAGCCATTTTCTCAGTCTCGTTGTTGCTGTAGTTACTGTGTTTTGCCTTTGCATAGGATTATACAATGAGATCATATATTTAATTGAAGATATCAGACCGTGAATGATCACAGCTTATCAAGAGACTATGAAAATGTATGAATGTCCAGCTTGGAAGAGCTGCATAGAACATATTGTAGTCCATCTGATGCTGTAGGGCATCTGTTAATTACCAACCTGTTTCATGCTGACTTCAGGATCAGAGATTTCCTTTTTTAGTTGTCCCAAATGTATTCTCCATCACTATACTGTATTTCCATTGTAAAGTCAAAGACTGCTCATATATACTCTAACTCTGAATCTGGCCTTTCTGTATAAGATCCAGTTTACCATCTAGCATCAGTCAGTATTTCCCAGATATCTGTCTTGTTCCCCAGGATTTAATTCCATAGTGTCATAAGTCACATAACCAATCCTCAACCCATCTTTGTTGAAATCCTCTGTTATTCTGATATAAATTGTAAGATTTATTTGAATGTAGCCTGTCCTCTTTGAGGTTTTTCTGTGCTTTTGTTGTTGTTTCTGTTGTTCAGACACTTTTGTTTGTCATGTTTATCAAGATTTTAATCACTGTTGAACACTTGTCAAAAAAGTATGATTTACACAATGAATGCCCTCCTCCTCTGGAAAGGTTGCAACTGGAACCTGCGGTTTACAAGCATAGAAATGGACAGACATACAGCATATAGAAATAACAGTTATTATTACAGTGTCATATTGTCACACAATAGATGCTTTAGTTCAACAATTCTCTTTGATTTTTTTACACAAAGACTTTGATTAATATTTATAAATCAGTCTCACTGGTCACTTTTTGAAGGTAAGATGAAAATACAGCTACATTTATTAAAGTTCTGTTCTAAGGGAAAATAAATAGAGATATAAACTATTATGAAACTGCTGTCTGTTTCTCTGACTATCTGTGTTTGTGTTTTTTAAGACTATCTGCCTAATGCAAACTGATAGAGGAAAGTGCTTTGATGTAATGTCACAAAATTTGGTTTGTAGAATCAACTTATCTATTACTCCAAGTCATTACCTTAAAGGGATAGTTCACCCAAAAATGAAAATTTGCAGTTCCAAAAATTTGCTGAAAATTTGCCACTCCAGACTCTTGTGAACGTGTCACGACCATTTCCATGAGGATTCCAGATAATAATGTTGTAAATAATGTTCAGTTTCTTGCACAGACTGATCATTTCACTTCATAAGACCTCAATTTATTGTCAGGAGCCATTGGTATTAATTTTGTGTTGCCTGTATGCTTTTTTAACTCTCAAAGTGACTGCAGCTGTGGACTTGCATTTTATGAATCACTATTGAAGAAAAAAGTCACCTACATCTTGGATGCTAGCATGTTTTACAGATGGATAACATGTTTTAGCACGTTGTTGGCATGAATTAGTATTTTGCTAGAATATTTCTAATATGAATTAGCACTAACATGATTTAGCATGTTGTTAGCATTAATTAGCATATTGGTATCCAATGTTCCCTCTAAGCTGCATGCAAAAATAAGTCGGGAAAGCCATTTGATTGAATTCTAGTAAATGCAAAGTAATTGCAATGCTCAGGCAAACTGCTTTAGATTTGGTGTTGCTATAGAACTGGTGAATGCAGTTTGTTTCATAGAAAGAGAATGATGTGCACCAAATTAGCTGCTATAGAAATCAAATATTTTAATGATTGTGGACAAAATATCTCAACATGACAGCCAACGTAAATGTAATGACAGTAAAATAAAACATCAGCATGTTTTAAAGAAGAGTGGCTTGGTTAAGTAGTGGAAATGGCGGATGATGGGCACAGTTACAATTTAGTTAAAATTTAGCAACTTAGTTACAATTAGTTACGAGCAATTAGTTACGAACAAGTAGTACAGCACAAAGTCACTTGGGCTGAGCTCTACAAATCCAAGCCCCACTGAATAAAATAATCCACACTGTCTACGACGTACTACCAAGCCCGTCCAACAACTTCTGCTGGGGGAAGAAAGAGTCACCAGCTTGCCCTCTGTGCCTGATAAGAGGGACTCTGGACCACATCCTCAGAAGCTGTCAAAAAGCCCTGAGTGAGGGGAGCTATTGCTGGCGTCATGACAAAGTTCTGAAGGCCATCACAGACACCATCTCTAGTGGGATCACCCACCGCAAGCGACTACACCCAATGAAGAAGACCATAACTTTTGTCAAGGCTGAGGAGAAGGTAACACCAGACATGGTTCTGATCTCAAAAGCCTACAAGCAGAGTTGGTAGAAGAGTAACAGAGCAACAGCTGGCGAGCAAGGTTGTGAGTCAATTGAGGTGCGTTGCAGAGGGTTTGCAGCCCAGTCACACCCCAATTTGATTTCCTCAACTCCAGGCAAGAGTTTACCTCAAACCCTGACCAAACATTCTGCTCCAATTCTGCAAAGCCTGTGACTTTGGGCCACTTCACATCACTGGCTAAACATCTTACTAAACTAGTAATGAGAACCCTTTATAAATCTTATGTTGCTTCGTATCACAGAATGAGAATTATATATTATTTTATAGCACTCTATACTGTGATGAATACTATATTGATTATCATTGCATTGTAAAGATAGTTTATTCTTATGAAAAAACAGATGGCTTAAATAACACAGATAAACCGTATATTATCGCAAACATGTATTTATTTTTTTCATGTTTAATCAGTCAATATGTATTCAGGTACAGTGACAACTCAAAGCCCTTTGTTCATCTTAGGGATTTCCTGGAACGTCATACCTTTTGTTACTTCTGTGAGGCATATTTGGACTTTCTGCATGAGGGTGCCTTCAGCTTTCAGTATGAATGAAACATATATAGCACTCCATAATGGTCACAACACACTTTTTTATGTAAAAATAGGAAAAATAATACTTCTGTATAGATAAATTTGAAGTAAACATGACAATCCATATATTTTTCTCTGGTATACAGGATTATTTATTTATTTATTTATTTATTTATTTATTTATTTTGATAGGGGATCATAAAAGTAGTCCCCCACCCCAGACAAATATTTAATTAAAAAAAGGTGATGTTAAAATAAGCTAAATGTGATGTAAAGATAATCTAGAATTGCAGTGCTCAAACTTACTTCACAGAGGTAGTGTCACACCCCTGAACTCTTTTGTTGTGTGTTTCACTCAGTTTCTGTCTTCTGCTCTGGTTTAGTTCCTGTTTACCCATATTTGGTTCTGTTTCTGTTCTCATTAGTTCATTGCCTTATTATTAGTTAACCCTCCTCATCTATGCCACCCTCATCAAGTCACCTATTTGAGTTTCCCTTTGTGTGAGTTTGGGTTGTCCAGTATTGATGTTGTGTTCACCCTGTGGATTTGCCTTCTTGGAATAAACATATCTGATATTTGATTATCTTCATCTTCCTTGTAGTACGCATTACAGGTAGCATATAAAACACAAATAGTACAATTACAATTTGTAGTTATAGAAGGCAGATAATACTGAGAGAAATGATTTCATCTGAGACTCCTTAAAGGAAGAAATGGTAAAGGTGTTATGAAGACTCAGTGAGTTACAGAGTTTAGGTGCTATAATACTAAATGATCCACCACCCACTGAGGATACTCAGAATCTTGTGCAAGCAGTCTGAAATCAAAAGACCTGAAAATGGAGGCAGGTGTGTAATTCTGCAGTAGCTCAGATACAAGGTCATTGAGGCATTTAAAGGAAAACAGAAATACTCCTATGAGCAGAGACAGGCAGCCAGTGTGACTCATACATAATGTGGGAAATGTGGTCAGATCTTCTGGTGTGTGTGACCATATGTAGAGTTTTGAAAGTGATGAGGTCAGGTAATGATTTTAGGAGGCAATACAAATAAAAGTACATTACAATAGGAAAAAATGTTTGCAATGTTGTGAAATGTGAAAAAAAAAACTGTTTTAATTCAGGTATACATGTGGGCCTGAAATGTAATATAAGGATTAATTATGACACCAAATAAAGCACTGATGAGACTTTTTTTAAGCGGTTTGACTAGCAGGACTTTTTAAAATGAATTCTTTTGAATTGTGAATATTAGTATTCTCTTAAAGAAAGGAAGGACTGTAACAAAGCGAGCACATACAGGAATATTGTTGAAGGTTCAAGGTGTTCAAGGTTATCAGCATAGTAAATATGATGAGGAGAATGTGACCAAGGAGGAGCATGCAAATATTAAAAAGAAGAGGGCTAAGAACACAGCCTTGAGGGACACCTTAAGTAAGCAGGACAGAGAAAGATTTGGCCTGTTGAATAGAGAGTAAGTTTTGTCTATAATTGAAATATGAACCATATAATGCCAATAATGTTAAAAATCATGAGAGAAGGTGTATCATGACTAACAGTGTCAAACAAAAAACTATAAGGGTGCAAATCTCAGTTCCTGGAGGGCCACAGCCCTGAAGTGAAAGTAGTGTCCCATACTCAGAATTTGTGCTCTGCATTTAACCCTTCCAACTGCAATAACTCCAATAATTTGGGGGTTCAATGCCTTGCCCCAATTCCTGCTGGTCCTGAGACTCAAACCTGCAACCTTTCGGTTACAAGTTCAACTCTCTAACCATTAGGCCACAACTGCCCTTTAGTTCCAACCCTGCTCCAACACACATACCCTAAAGCCTTCTATAGACTGTCTAAATTCAACAGTCTTGTAAAATCATTACAAATCACACTGTGGGACATTGATCTAATAAACTTTGGTACGACACGTACTGTATGTAGATGATGACACCTATTGAATCATAGGCTACGATGCAAGTAAGTATATATGAATAAATATCAAGAGCATGCACTATTAATATGGAAGAATAAAATGTCATCAGCATGCACTAATGGCAAACAAATAGAGCAAGATGAATCGCGCTTTGGCAGTTGTGGTTTCCACATACATACCATTATTCCTTTTCTTTGCCTGCATGTTATTTAAGCTTTAAGAGCATGTTGTATTGATCAATACGTCATTTCATTTTGCATTTTATTGGCTAGTCAGTAGACGTAGGTCATAGCAGCAAACACACTGTGAAATGTCATTCTAAATTTCTGACTCTGTCTTTACAACACACTGAAAATGTTTGCAGGCTATCTTTGGTCACAAGACCGTAACAACAGCCTTTTCTGAGCCTCTCTTAAAGCACGACGTAGGACCACCATTTAGGTGCCATGACCGTAGAAATCGCCAAGATTGTTTCACGTTTGTCATCTTTCATCTGGGACAGCTTAAAATTGTAGAGTGTATACTGGGCTTAAGTCCTAAAGACTTGATTAGCTGGATCAGGTGAGTTTAATTAGGTTTAAAGCTAAACTCTGCAGGGTTGTGGCACTCCAGGAACCTTTACACCCCTGCAGTACTAAGATAAAGTAAAATGAAGATACTAAAAGACCCAAAGTTTGTAGAATCAGAGTTGTTTCACTGTGGTGACACAGAAAATGCCTTTTTAAATGAAAAGTAACAACTTTTTACAACTGACCATTTCAGTATTAAACTGAAAAGACTGTTAATAATTCGGTCTAAATTTCAGTCTGTTCATGACAGTTACAGTATAGCTTTAGAAGACTTTGAATAAAGAGAATCACACGAACTACTTTTATTATAAATTTTTTATGATGTAAGAGAAACATATTGTCATTCATTTTTTTCTCCACTAGATGTCAGCACATCTTTAGTGTAAAAGGAGCATTTTTTTGCCACAGTAAAAGGCAAAGAAGTGGGAATTTTTAAGGACACAAGGCTTAAGCATTAAAAAATCCAATGATCTAATTTGTGTGCATGACTTTTTATGTATGAATTAATTATGTATGAGTTATGTATGACTTTTAATTATCATTAATTATCACTGTTCTAAAGACATTGCTAAGAAAAAAAAACATTTTAATATGGGGGACTGACAATAAGAAAAATAATAATAATATTAAAAACATTCACAGAAATATCACTAAACGTGAACTAGAATTCCTTCATTAGGCATATTCCCTTGTTTACATTTGCATTGACCAGTTGCCTTTACAACACACTAGTTGCAACTTGCAACAGGTTTGAGTAAAGCTGCCACAAAAATGCAGTTTACCACTGCTAAATAAATCAAGTAATCAAATAAATAACTAAAATGGAACCAAATGAGATACTGCTCAGGTCTGAAGTTTATTTTATTATAAAACGATGAATCATTTATTTCAGAATAAAAATCTAACCCAACTTAGTTTCCTAAAGCATGCCTTTTACCCAGTGACTATATATATCTAATGGTGCAATAATAATAGCCTAACAATTTAGTAAGTGTGAATTCTTTAAGTTTTTAATATGTAATATTAATTGAGCAGGGCGCTGTGTTAATTAAATTTTAATGCTATGAATGTTACTTCATATGATACATTGAAGCATATGGGGTGAACTCACCCATATGCCACAGGGTGAGTTGCAACACCATCAGTATAACCAATAAGAAATTAGCAGCATGATGTTATGAATGTCTTCCAACTTGTAAATTTGTGCAGAAATCCACAAGTCAGATTTTGCAATGCAACAAGTGTTTGAGTCTCCTGAACATGGTGGCACCTGTACGGAGATGTATACAGTTAAAGAAAACATTCCGTTTTAAGAAAACAAAACACATCAAACAGTCAAATTTCCTACATTACATTAAACTTGTTGAGCAAACATTTGCTAAGACAGGTGTGTAAAGCATGCTAAATGATTCTCACTCTTGATAAACGTACACCTGCAGAACAAATGTTAGCGCTGCGTAGCATTATTTACCATCTACAATTAGGTCATACACCTGAAAAACTAACAGTAGCCTTAGGGATTTTAGGTAGCACTGACATTCTCTATACGCCATTTCTTAAATGTCTGGTAATGAAAACAGAGTCCCTCTCCCATATGGGAAAAGGTTGTCTCAAAGATTTAAATCTGCAACAGGTCCCATAAAAGAACCAAGCAGTTTGGCACCCATGTTGGTTCATTTCATGTCCGAGGAAAATAAAGAATTGTAATTGTGTTGTTCATTGTAACATGTTCATTTTCCAGAGTTTTACTCCTCTTTATCACTGAATTGCTGCAATGCAAGAGAGGAAAACAAAACTGTAAAACAGAATGAATCCACGGTGACTGCTGTTCTCTTAGAGGTGGTGATATACTGTATATAAAAAAAGGCACCTGAAGACAGACCTGACTGATTGAAATGTTGCGCTGTTTTAGTAATAAATTTTCTGGAGCTGTAATTTCAGTGTGCAGATATCTATCATTTTTTCATTTATTGCTTCTTTTGTCCTGCACCTGAGCCCAATTTAGGTTTTCGATGTGCACAATACAATGACTTATCTATGAACAACCTTTATGAATAACTTGTGTTATATTTAAACATCCCTTTAAAAAAAAAACTAAGCAGAACTACTTTTGGTATGATAACTTTATTAAGAAAATTGGCATGCTCACTAATGCATGGATCAAAGGTACAGTAAAACAGTAATGATACAAAATATTATTACGACTTAAAATATCTATGTCTGCTTTTCTCCAGTGGTAGGACTCCAAGGATAGCTAAAAAATGCATAACCAACAGAGACAAGGAGCCATGCTGTTTTAAGGTAGGTCAGTGGAGGACATGCATCAGTATCAAGTCACATTTATATATACTGTATATAGAATTTTATATAGACTGCTTCAAAGCAGATTTACAGTAATAAACAGGAATGTTTGTCACTGTTCTTCAATTTCAGGAATCAAACTAATGCTGAATAAACTACTTTCGTGTAAAACCAAGTTGACATAATATACTAGTTGGCTCTCTGCCTTTTATAAAGTGCGAACAACATTTCCTCTGAATCTTTCTTATTCAGATCATCTCAAAAAGCCCGACACAGGCCACATACAAACTGCAGCTAAATTTGGTTGTCAGTTCACCTTTTAGTACTTAAACCTGTTCTGTACACATTAGCCATGCTAGATCTTGCTGGAGAAAAAAACAACAACATTATTTTGTTCTTGGAAATAAGCCACATAACCAAAATATCATGATCTGCACCTGCCTACTTTGTTAACTCCATAAACTGGAGCCCTTTATGAGCAGAGCCCAAACATGATTAATAAGCATTAATAAGTGGACATGGCAACACTTCAAGAACGCGCTCTGCAAAGTAGCCTTTCAAACCAAAACCCAATGTTTGAGATAAAATTACTGAACATAATGAGTCTTTGGTTGCTGTAATATTACTTTGGTCAAAAATAGCAGATACCAAACACATAAGACGGAAAAACATTGCTATGGTTACATCGGTATCAGTCATCGCAATTTCAAGAATGAGTTCTGTTTAATAAACACATGAAATTAGGGGATTCACTCCAGTATTTAAATGCAGTTGTCACTCCTTAAAATTTATAGTGTGTACGTGGCCATAGACGGTACTCATAGAGCACAGCTTCAGCAGGCAGCATCACAAGCTACTACTATTGTGAACTCACTGCTCCCCTTCAACAGTAACACTAACACTAACATTTTGTTTACACTGGATCCTAAGGGGGGTGTGGCAAAAAAAAAAAAAAAAAAAAAAAAATTGAAAACCACTGCTGTAGATTAACTGTAGTAGAACATATATACCAATGTCATGGGTTAAATTCTGAGGAAGCACAAAAATGCATAACTGAAATGAAACCTATTGATAATTAAACATTACTTTTGGGGTGAGTAATATTTGGAGTCTGCTGCCAAAAATAGACATTTTAGAATGGAAATCACAGGCAATTTTGCAAAAGGTAGGATTCATTTTGTGACATGACTCGTTTCTACAGTATCTGCAGACAATGACTTTCAGCCGTAAAGCTCTGAAAGCAATTAAAAGAGGACCTATTGTGAATTTTTCTTTCCTCTAGTGCGTAATATAACTGTTTACACATGTAAATGATGTGTAAAGTTACAAAGTACAGTGTCCACACCAAAGGGAGTTTGTCTCTCCAATCTAAAACACTTGCATAAAATGCTGGTTTGTAGCCCTTGCCATTATTTCCGTGACTTAACTACGTCATCATGTTACACATTTGCATAATGTCTGCTTACTGGCTGGTTCGGCCTGCCCTCAAAGAACAGTTGGGTAAGTGTCAAAAAAAACAAAAAAAAAACATTATATGGACTTCGAAAGGTGCAGGAATTGGGAAAAAATCATTAGTTAAAAATCAACGCCATTGTTACATTTCTGACGCACGCTCTAAATTGTAGAGAAGACAAAAAGTGTTTTTAAAATTTTAAATCATGTAAATATATTCTATCAAAAATATACAGTTATGAACTTGTAAATGTCATTTTAATTGACATCAAGGATACATAATTGACTTACATGCAGCATATTATCCAGGTTGGTTATTGCTTTCTGCAGTGACACATACAGTATGTCCAAGTTGGCATCTCTTCCTTTATTAAGAGAATCTCTGGTGGTGCCCTGTGCTGAAAATAATTCTGTGAATATGTTGCATTCCAGGGTCTGAGGGAAGCATAATGCTTAATGTAATAAGCCTTACAAACTCTAAAAAACTGAATGTGTGTATTATCAAACAAATAGACTGGAGAATATAAGAAACTGAATGAACTGGCAAATCCAATTTCCTATTGTTATTTCTGAACACAGTCAGCCGTAATTACCTTATCCCCAAATTACGACATAAAATTAGTGTCTCCAAGAAGATTTTCACATCTTGACATTTTCAGAGACATGACTAAAAATATTCTGAACTCTATTGTGTACAGCTTCTATGAAATTTAATAGGACATTAAGTTTTCACACAAAGGTCTGTAGCAGACATTTCACCCCAGATCATCTTGAAAGGTAAATCAGAGGGTCAGCAGGGTTTGGTAGAGGGTGTAGTGCCAGTGTTGTTTAAGTTAAACAGCTACACTTCAAACACTGTGCCCAAAAATACTTGAATCTGTGGAGCTTTTAGAAATCAATAACGTAACAAGTCCTGTATCTTTGCAACAGAGAAGCCCTTCTTCAAAACCTTAATTTAGGATAATCATTGTGGAAAATGCGCCACAAAAAATTCCAATGCCTTCATATTACACATGAATTTTATTGTACTTACATCATTACAAAACAAAAACAATTACTCTTCCCTCAAATAACTACACATGTAAGCATCACTGCGTGCTGAATGTTGCAAGGTTGAAGCAGTACCACAAACACACCGACATATGAAGCAAATGCATCCAGCAAGCACATCCTGACTCATGTTTGACCCTGCTCCAACTCGTCTCCCTACACCTCCCTTTGCTCATCCATCAAACCTAGGAATGACCAACGAGTCAGACTGACAGTGCCACATAGTGACTATCCAGGTTTCATCAGGCACACAGGGCTGTCTAATGCTGACAGCTGGATCAGACAAATGTCCTTAAAGCATGTGTGGCCACAGGATGGAACATGAGAGAAATGTGTATGTGTATCTTCTAGGTGAATGAATTGAATGTGCGACTTGGTCCAATATAAGACTTCAAAGACTGTTTTTTTTTTCTTAAGTGTCTGCTGCTTGAAACAGCACAGTCTTTTATATAAAAACATATGCTGGTCTTTCAATATTTTTAAAGCCCTAAAGCAACAATTGTTCTGGGGATGATTTTGTTGGGTCAACCTGCTAAATTGCAGTTTTTTTCAAATTTTAGATGCTGAGTGATTGGCTACCAATTGCTTGATAATGACTTTAAAGCTATTTCAAGACTCATCTGGGAGGCCTCAGAGAGCTCTTTTGATCTGATGATGTCATCACACATCAAATGATAAACCCAAACCATGGAACAGGCTTTCAATGTGCTCTTCAGGTTGCTCTCTGTTTTGGAGCGCGCATTTATACCTTTAGACATCTGATGAAATGCTATGTTTAGGTCTTAATAACATTCTATCCAGCAGATGAGTGAGTTTGTGCAAAAAAGGTATGTATTTGATTAATAAGGAAATACTACATTCCAATCACAAAAATAAACAGCTTGATCAATACATTCAATCCATGACTTCGCATTCTAGAAATACATTTAAAATGTAATTTTATGCCACATTTTATCTGGCAAACAAACATGTGTCTTAGTGATGTTACTACTTAAAATTGCCCTGAAGAGGGCACTGTATTGCTTTGATATTAATGTAGAGGCCATGTCACTGTATCTGTGTGTGTGCAAGAATGTATTTAGAAAATTTTAATTCATTGAAGTTATAGGCATCATTGCAGGAGAGTTTCAGTTATCACTCTCTGAGTGAAGAATAGCACATATTGTTATCATTACTTCACACTCCAGGCACACACCGGCAAGGCATAATATATATATATATATATATATATTTTTTTTTTTTTTCTTTACCATCTCTGGGTATCAACACCTCCTTTGA
>JAFVLL020006904.1:0-12218 GCA_021397915.2 Tor tambroides | reverse complement strand
AATGCTGTTTCATGCATTCGGAGTGGTTTACACTAGTTGGATTCTCATGGTAAGCATGGCCAAAGTTTCAAAAAACGATTTGGAAGTATGAAAGTATTTCTGTGCCAAAATCTTACTTCCGGGTTCGTACAGGGAAGTTTTTTTTTTTCAATGGCTCTTGCTGACGTAAACGACGGTGGAACTCCTAATATGGGCATTTCTCCCGGAAGAGCGCGCCCGTGCACACATCGACCAGCGGATTCCCTCGGGAAGAATGTCTCTAAAGAAGTGTGTTTTTGGTTGTGAGGGAAAGATAACCTTGTTCAGCTTCCCGAAGAACCCAGCGTTACGTAAACAGTGGATGCAGTATTTTTTCCGGAGCAGCAACGGAGTTTCTCAAGTGTGTTTGTTGACGAACGTTTTATAAACAAGACCCAGTTCGAAGCTGGATTTGCACATTGTTTGATACTGAAAGATAGAGCAGTCCCAGCTATAAAAGATCGCGGTCATGATTCAGAACTGCAGATGGTAAGTGAAACGGCATCAAATTTCTGTGTTTGTTGGCGATCGGCGCTCAAGTGCTCGTCACTCTTTAGCTCCGCCCACGGCGCGCCTCCAGGAGCTCGGCTGTTTTCGGAGAGAATCGTAAAGCTGTATCTTTCTTTTATAAATATGATAAAACTAAAAACTTTTTGGAGATATGAAGGATGCAGTACTGTTCTATAGGTACTCAAGATTAACATGAAATTGGGTGAAACTGTGTGTGTTATGCCCCCTTTAAAACCCAAAACGTGTTGGATTTTATGTTCGCACAATAGCCTGAGTTGAATCTGATCATTCTTCTTTATTTTATCATAAACGTGATCATGAAACACTCTGAGCATTTTAGAAAATTTAAATATGTTAATTTTAATATTAAGCACAACAGCAGTCTTACCACTCCTCGAGTAGCACGATGAAGCAAAGCAGTCCTTCATGTTGGAATGAAAATTAGGCGGGTAAATGCGTCCTCTCTCGAGCGCCCATCAATTAGATTGGGAGCATCTACCCACAGCTCACTTAATGATCCAGCTAATGAAGCTCCTGAAGCCCAAACTCATTATGGTCACGTCAAGCGGGATCACGTTTCAAAGCGTATATTTCATATTTCCCTGCTTGCTTGTCATTATGGTAATATTCAAGCATCGTTGGTTTGATGACCAAAGGTCAAGCTATGTTTTATTTGTCAGTAGTCTTTGTGAAAGGCAATGTAATGGACTGACAACTCGTCATGTAGACGGACAGTTTGTTAGCTGTAACTGTATTTCATTATGAATCCATTAGAAACTTTTTGAAAAGCTTTTGCTCCTTAACCCAAAAGCTACAGTTGTCTCTGCAATTATGGAAGGAGCCATTCTTATTAGATTTGTTTGCAAAAGTCTTGGACGTAAACAAAATTGATGCATCATCATATGGTCTAAAGAAAAATTTAGAATCTGGTTTGTTTATTTGAGCATTACTGAACTGTCTGATTAATCTATGTATACAGAACCATGCAAGAGTTGGTGAAGACTTTGTGGCATGGTGGATAGTGCGCATATTGAGATGCATTTGAACTGCTGTATTCATTGGTTCAAATTAGATCTCTGTACCTTCTTGTGTGCCCTCCACTGTTTTTTCATTTAAAGGCAACAAGCCCAAAATCTTTGACATGCAGTATAAAAAGTTAATTGCCTAAACAATGTTGTCCAAACACTGCTTGATATCTGTTTTATTGGAGAAATTTATTTAGTGTACTTAAAGGAATAGTTAACACCCACAGCGGAAAATTTACTTGAGTTTGTTTCTTCATCAGAACAGATTTGGAGAAATTCAGCATTACATCACTTGCTCACCAATGGATTCTTTGCGGTGAATGGGTGCCGTCAGAATGAGAGTCCAAACAGCTGATAAAAACATCACAATAATCCACAAGTAATCCACACCACTCCAGTCCATCAATTAATGTCTTAAGCGAAAAGCTGCATTCTTGTAAGAAATCCATCATTATGGCATTTTAACTTTAAACCATTGCTTCTGGCAAAAATATAACTCCATAATCCATAATAATACTTCCTCCAGTGATAAAGTCCATCCCCTGTTGTCCTCTCACATCAAAATCCACCATCATATTTGTTTAAAACTGTTTTGGACTTTTTTTTCTTGTAGAGTCGAGTGGATTATTGTACTGTTTTATCAGCTGTTTGAACTCTCAAATAATGCTTAAAGTATTAGTTTTGCATTTGAGTTGGCATTTAATTATAAATGTAAGAATACAATAAAGAGAAACAAATAAAAAGCCTCAGGTTATAATCTTTATAACAGTATCCACAATGTACAGACAAAAAGTAATAAACATTTTCTGAAGCTGCCGGCAAACCATAACGATGGAGCCTGGTTCCTGCCTGCAGAGACAAATATATTTTTATAGTAAAATGGCAGACTAATAAATAACACATCAACAATTACTACATGCAATTCTTTTCAGCTTCCAAAGAATGTTAAGTTTAGTTAAGAATCCAAATAATGACATCCAAAATACAGCTCACCTCTGTGCTCAAGCATTAATTCGCCTTCATACTGGGCCATGCCAAGTGCTTGTCTTTGTTCATTGTCTAATTCCGCCCACTGCTCCTCTGTCACGGCACATGCTTGTTCAGAGCTCAGCCAAGACAGCTGCGTGGCACTGAATACCACCTGAAATAATGAGAAACATGTCTGATGAACCAACCTTGGCAACAATTTGGGGTTTTCCTTGTAAAGATTGTTGGTTGGAAGTTTAAGATAAGTCATCCAGAGAAACACAAATGGCTCTTTAAAGGCCACTACTAGTACTTATTAGTATATGCACTAATGATATTCAAAACTACACTGTAAAAAGCAATCAGTTGAATTTACTGAAATAAATTGAGGAAACCCGTAGCCTTAAAATTAAGTAAATGAAATTCATGCATAATTTAAAAAAAAATTTAAGTGAACTTGACAATTCTGAGTTACATTAACAAATAAACAAAAGAAAATGTGTTGTGGTCACTTTTTATTTCAAGTTGGACTAACTTAAATTCATTAAATTGCAATTACTTAAGTGTGAATCTACTTAACTTAAAACTAACAAGTTAATCTGAGTTCTGTCTACTTAATTAAACTGAGGAAACACATTGCCTTGAAAAAATTAACCACAACTTATTGTATTTGTGTAATTACCAGAGCCAATCCTCCCTATACGCAGAATACGCAAGCTGCGTAGGGCCCCCGAAACACCAGTCTCAGAAAAATTGAAAGATGCAAGTTTTCTGAGACTGTTTTAACGTATAAACTCTCTAAAGGTTTGGTCACGTTTACTGTTCTTCTACAGGTGAAATCTAGCCATTTCAATAGAATGACTGAGAATTTCGCTGGAAGGTGAAAGATTTCCCTATGCAGATTTTGCAACAGGTTCAAGTTTGTCACACAGATTTGATGTGTTGACCAACAGAAAGCTGCTTGGTTTGAAAGTCACTTCTGTGTGAGCTATGCTTCATACAATGCTACACTATTGACAATAGACAATGGACCTTTTTCACTTTAGTTTAGAGGTTGTTTGGTATATTTTGCAGAGTCAGACAAAATCCAGTCAATTTCAATTAGGCGTAAAATTTCCCCAATTTTGTCACATCATATTTGTCACACAGATTCAGCGCATTTCCCCAAAAGAAATCTGACTGGTTTGAAAGTGACTTCTGTGTGAGCTGTGCTTCAAAAACACTACACTATTGACAATAGTTGACAGTAAACTGTTTTTTAAACAGCCAGTCAAAAGTGCATGACCAACATGAATGTGTAATCTTCGTGGTGAATTTTTTTGCCCTCACACGAAACTCTCAATCGCACCAATTCTTATTGGAATGACCAGATTTTGCCCGCAAAAATTTGCCAAGCAGCAACACATGTGACCGTGCCTTTAGACAGTTAGTAAAATATTGAGGTCTTATGATTAACAGGAGGATAGAAAGTGAAAGAGAATGAATGAAAACATAGATATCCATCACTCACAGCAAATTTTCTAGGAGGTATCAGGGTTATTGCTGCTGGTGTAAGTCCTTCCACTTGCTCTTTTATTAGTGCAGACAATACCATATCCTCCAGCCCAGCTGAGGACACAGAAACAATTTGTTTTATTCTTTTTGTAAGCCTGCCAAATTTGGCATGTGTATATTGTCCATTGAACTGATTGTAATCGAATCCACCATCAGTACCTGCCAAAGTCCCAATCTCAGTGAAGACCTCAGAGCCCCAGCTGCTGACTGGACCAAAGCCCAGAGGACTGGATAGGCGTGACGTCAGTGCCTCGGTCTGCTGCTCAGAACACGGCAGTACCATCTCCCCCAGAAACAAAGCGGCCACACTAATGGACACAAACATAATGCTTTCAGTGGTTTTGGGGTGAATCATTTTGTATTTTGAATTGTGTAAACTGATTTTCACCCCTGACCTCAGGTTGAACGGGTCTAGATGAGAAATTTCAGAGGAACTAAAGCCACAGAGCAGATGTCCAAAGGAAACAAGCTCCACCACACCAAGTTCTTCAGGCTTTTGTTTAAGTCTCTTCATTATACCAAGGACAACTGCTCTCATCTGTTTAAAAAAATAACTAGATGTATCTTTCCTATTTAGGACTTAAGGCTAATCCGAACAACTAAAAACATACTTTCTTTATGTTCCACCCATTGAGGTCCCCAAGATGGGCCACCACAGCCAGACTGGACAAGTTGACAGCCTGTAGCTCTCTTTCTCCCATCTCTGTCACTATACAACCCAGTTCCAACACCTGTTCTGGTTTAAGCTGCTTCACTGGTTTGTACACCTTAAATAATGGTTGTCATATGAGATAAAACATTTAATAATCAATGAGCAACAACATTTGGTCAAGCAGAAGTAGCTTAACTGGTCTGAGTTCCATCCAAAGTGCTTCACGTTGCTCGGCGTCAAGTGTGTCATCCTGACCGATGAACTCAACACATGTCTTCAGCTCCTTCCTCTTCATTCGATTCAGCTGATAGGACCTCCAGGCCGATGGAAACGTCCCTTTAATGTCTGCACAGCTTGGAATGGGCCCTAGTGGGCAAGAATATATGATTTACCTATCCGAAGTAGTCATAAATAATACCTAATGGTTTCTATAAATGAATACAGCACACAACTCACCCCTTCTCATCCACCATCGACCTTTAACGATCCTGTGGGTGAGACCGTTCATCTTTTCTCGTAGTCCTTTCAGGTCCAAACAAGCCTTTCCCAATTCGCTGCTTTTCCAAAGCCACTGGCTCATCAGGACCTGCTCAACTGTGTCTTTACCTAAATCACCCTTGACGGAAGAAGGAAGATGTTCAACGTGATGATATCCTGCATAATATTGAGCTTTAGTTGAATGGAAAGGCCTGTGTTTCCCTTACCAGTGGCAGAGATCTTATTTGCTGAGGCGAAAGGGTGAACAGAAGTCTACCCACATGCTCAACATCCCCAACAGTCCATGTTTTCGGATCTCTGTTGTAAACAACAGGGGCTTTGTCAAATTCACAGTTCAGATGCAATTTGTTTTTTGCTTGCCGTGTGGAACTACATTTTGCAGTTGCAGTCAGAACAAAGAGGTTGTCAACAGAATGAAAATGGAATGACTTTGTCTCACCCCAGCATGCTTCTCTCTGTGAGCAAAGCTGCTATTTGTCTGAAGGTGTCAGAGGGCAGGCAATATTGTTTCAGTTCCTCCAGTCGCAGTTTCAGAGCCTCTCGGTCTATGTGAGCTAACACATCCCTGTCCAAGAAGGGCAGAAAAGGACCGAGCATATCCATGGAGGCCCCGATGAGGCCATTTTCAGAGATGCCCTATCAGTGGAGACAAAAGGATAGAAAAGAAGGAATTTTGAATTTTAACAATATGTATTATGTAAGTCTGCACAATCTGATTATGTGGCATATTTGACTTTTGCCATACAAGTCTAGGATCAGTAAGAGGTATTCTTTAAAGAAATTAAAGAATGATGCATTAAATTTATTTATAATTGTATTCATAATGTTACAAAATTAGTTTTTTGTTTGTTTTTTTTTCTTTTGAACTTCTTCTATTCATCAAATAAGCCTGGAAAATAGGATTATGGTTTCCAAAAACATACTAAGCAGCACAACTGTTTTCATCATTGATAATATTAATGTTTTCTTGAGCATCAAATCAGCATATTAGGATGATTTCTAAAGGATCATGTTACGCTGAAGACTGGAGTAATGATTCCAAAAATTCAGTTTTGCATCACAGCAAAAAAAAAAAAAAAAAAAAAAAAATTACATTAAATACCAAACCACATCCATATAATCCACATTTTTGGAAATGCATTTCTGCATTCTGCAACAGTAAAACTAAATTTCAGTTAGGGTTGTTTTTTTTGTTTTTTTCTAAAAAATGAAAATGAAAACAAAAATTTGGTGAAAATATGAGCTACTAGATGAGGGCATAGTTCATCTGGGTCACTGTGAAAGTTTAATGAAATGTTCCACTGCATTAACCTCAGTCATGAAATGTTGAAAATCCACAATGATTTTGTGCTTACGAGTACATCGATAGCTTTCTCTGCTAGGGCCGTTTGCTTGTGTCGTGGAAGCTGGAGAAAGTCAATAAAGTGTTCTTGAACATGGTCCAGTACACTAATGAGTGAGGAGTTAGAGAGGTGCTCCATCATGGTCAGCCTGAGACACAAAATACAACAGTAGGACCATGTATGTAAAAGAACAAACAAATGAGAATCTGGATAGACAACCGCTGATCTTACGGTAATCTTGCAGTAAATGAGGGGTCCAAGTCATTTAGATCAATATCAGACCGTTTCCGTAGCTCCACCACAGTGCATTTCCTCTGTTGAAACATAACATCAATGTTGTTCATTTCCCACAGACAGCCCAAAAACCTCCCTTTCATACTAAGTTATGCTGTATACATTATTGCTGAGGAACACAGGCAACAAAAGTGCCATAAGCTATGTTAAATAATGTTACTTAATCAAAATATTATAATCTCTGCATTTTGCATTTGAACAGCACAGGCTTTTAATGTTAATGTGTATATTAATAAGATTTCTCATATTCTTACCAATCCAGGTCTAAGTCCTCCAGGCAACTTAGTGATGAATTGCAACAATTCAGAAAAGCCTGACTCATTTACCCAAAGCTTCAGCCATTCACAGCTCACGCCACCAGCAATGCGACCTAAATCTCTTCAGTGGAAATTTTTTTGTGTGTGTGAATGTTTATTAAATTTGAAAATAACACAAATATAAAAACAATGCATACTATTTGTGCTAGAGATCCAGACTATGATGCAACTAAGACCAGCATGAATTTCCAAAGAAAAATATGACAGGTGAGGCTAGCCAACATAGTCAACAATCATAAAGTATAGTAATGCTAGATATCACTTACAGTATTGACTCTCTTGTGATGTTTACGGTCCGCTGAATCATTTTGAACAGCATTTGAGCCTGTTGTGTCAAATACAACAAGTGAGTCTGAGAAACTAGATCGCCCTCAAGGTTGTATCTGATACACTTTTGGCTGAGACAAGGTCCCTTTAATGTGGGTGATTATTAATTCATATTCCCTGTTGGAGGCTATTGTACCACATTAAGATCAATTTGCTTGATGGCAGTTGAGGGGCTCAGATTATTAATTTACTGAAAGGCTCCTTTGAAGCATGACAAACAATCCACCAAAGAACTTGAGATCAGCTTTGTCTGGCAAGAGCAGTACAGGGCACTGAATGTAATGTATAGAGTGCTAGAGCTGAATATTCAGTGCTTCTATAGTTTCTTGAAAATGCTTATTGTGTGACAATATACATTTAACATTGAAAAGATCTTATGTTCCTGGACAGTGTTAGCTGAAGACTTGTATGTTTTTGTGCATGATCTGCAACATTGACAGTCTGTGAACTAGAAAAAGCAAGTTTGCCAAAACCAAAGGTATGAAATTAGGTTTGTACCTGTTGGTGAGACCATGGCATATGCTTATACGCAGATATGTGACGAAGGACCGTCTCTCCATCTAGATCTGACATTAATTTCCTCAAGGAGACATATGGTAGAAGACATTGCAACTGCTGTGTTATATTTGCAGATGTGCCTTCCAGAGCCTTCAAACAAACAGCATGTGTTATACACCAACAGACCAAACCAAATCTAATGCATACACGCAGATGGAAAATGGGGAAATGGTGATTGTTTTGTACAGAGTTTAAGCACTAGAAGTTCAAACCTGTTGGAGTGCGAAATGGACCATCACTCGATGAGCAGGTTGCAGGTGAGCCAGCATTAAACTCCAACACCGACAATCAGGTGTAGATTCAAGTACAACCAACTTTCTCAAGAAAGAAGGCCCCAGACCCGGAAACAATGGCTTCAGTCTGCAGAGTGTGTTGGCACTGAACTAAACAGAATTGAGACTGTGAACACAAGACTCACTAAAGGTAAGCATCATAATTGGACTGGTATATAGCTTACATATGTTTCTTCTGCTATTCTGTTCAGTATCTGTAATGCCTGCATTAAAAGAAATGGACATTTTTTAATATATAGATATACATATAGATGAAGATATAGATATATATCTATCTATAGATAGATAGATAGATCAATTATGCAATATATTTACACTGACTATTTAAAATATTATTCAATCAGTGTCGTACAAAATTTAAAATTGAGAAACTGGCTTCATCCCATTCAAGAGTTGGACTTTGAATTGAATTGGCCACACTATTGGAATTATAGGAAGAGGAATCTATCTATGGCATCTATGGTTCCATGAAGACCATCTATCTATCTATCTATCTATCTATCTATCTATCTATCTCAGAGGCATCTAATCCTGTTCCTGGAGGGCCACTGTCCTGCAAAGTTTAGTTCCAAGTCCAGTTAAACAGACCTGAACTAAAGTAATCAAGAAGAGGTCTCCAGATTACTAGAATCGTCTAGGTAGATATGTTCAACAAATTGGAGCTAAACCCTGCAGGACGTTGGCCCTCCAGAACCAGGACTGGACACCCCTGATATACAGTATCATTAATTAAGCCAGTTGGTCCATTAAGCCCAATTTATACTTCTGCGTCTGACCTACGCCGTAAGCTGTGCGTAGGTTTTCATTTATACTTCTGCGTCGTCGCCCGCGTCGACGTGCAGTACACATGCGGACCGCTAGTCTGCAGTGTCCACGGGCATGTTGCTTGTGAACCCGCAGTACAACGGTAAAAGCCGAAGAAGAAGCGGCTCGTCGGAGAAGCATAGCCGTGACGGCGGCAAATAAATATCAAATCATTAAATCATTATTTAAAACTACAAAAAGGAGACAACAACAGAACAGGAGAAGTTTCAATCTCCACAAGGACTTGTACCACGACAGATCAACATTGTTTGTTGCGGACAACTACGTGATGTATAATGCTATGTAATATAATAAATGATAAGACACTTGTTCTTTGCTTTGTTTTATTTTAAATAAGGTGGTGTAACATTAAACTATATTTCAGTGCTCATAAACGCACACAAAACTCAAGTACATACAGAGGGAGGGGTTCTAGCAGACCAATCACAGCGCTTGCGGTCTGCGTAGAATTGACGCGCTGTTAGAATTTTGGAGAGGTGCACGTCAGGTACGGCGCAGGCCTATGCGTCTCTGCGTAGGCTACGGCGTAGGTTCGACACACAAGTATAAATTGGGCTTAAGGCTTATGCAATTTCAGGCTTTAAGTCAACAATCAATGTTTGTCTTGACAAACTTTGGTTTTCAATTTAAAAATTAGTATAATTCTACTTCCTTATATTCAAATTTGAAATTAAGAAACTACATTGGAACTTAAAATGCTTTCATTCTACTGTGCTTACCTGAGCAGGTGGGAAAGTTGGCATACCCGGCAGAGTTACCAGATCCAACAATTCGTTTGAGGACAGCGGCTCCAAAAATGAAGCACCCATTTGTGGCAGCATACCATGTAACGAGGCCATTGCCGAAGCTGATAAGATACTGGCATTTAAAGATTTAAGGGCTGTCCCAAGCCAATGTGACAGCTGCAGATAAAAGAACTCTTCATGAATAACACTCAATATTATTACACGATGCACAATATCCTAAAAATCAAGGCTCACTCTGCCACTTCCACTGATGTGTCCCTCTGATACACATTGTGCCAGCTGCTGCCACAGGACAGGTGAGAGATTCGGTGAAGACAACAGCTGTTGCATGTCCTCAGAGTTCAGGTAGCATATGAGAACTCCTAACCTGTTGTGAGAAACATGGTGTTTTGTATTTGTTTATAAATTTACAAATGTCATATGATGTTGAACTGATTTTATACTTCATTATGTTGTCACTCGTCAGGTTCTTTCCTCTGCCGAACACAGTACGAAGTACATGGCGCCCCCTTGTGGCATCCAGACTGCTGTTCCCCAGAATCTCCATTAAGGGCGTGAGCTGTCAAACATTCTCGTTACTTTCAGCAAGTGAAAAGAAAAAAGCAGGATCTCCTGAATGAGACATTACTTACTTGTTGAGATGTGAGCTGCTGAAAGTGACTGACTGGGAGATGTGGAAGTAGAGGCAGGATGGAGCTGAGGAAGTATGGAGGCCACGAAGGCACATCTCCAGCTACGCTGGACTGCAACAGGCGTTTTATGAAGGCTTGTTTTTGTGGAGACTTCATCTCAGAGCTGTGATCACTAATGGCCAGCAGTCTGAAGCAAGTGAATATAATAATTGAATTAGGAGGATACTAGGCTAAATCATGAAATATAGTTTCAATATGATCCACTTACACACTTTCATTGACCATGAGGGAGGCAGGGAAGGTCATAATGTCTGAGACAGACATGTACGGTATAAACTGGGAGAGGTCGATGAAAAGCTCTGGTGTGACGCGTGGAAACTTGTGAATGAAAGCAGCTGTCATGGTTTCCATGGCCTCTTGTTCTTTTGGAGAGACCTGTGAATGACACCACAAGTACGTATAGCCTATATGTACTTCTAAATAGGGAAGCATTATATATTGGTACTATATCAATTATTGTTAACTGCATCTTTTAACAAATCTCAAAATGAATGTACATACTGTTCATTACAAAGTTGCACTGCAAAAAAGACCAGTTGTATAATTTGTTTTTTGTTTTTTTTTTAAACAGAATTTAATATTTTAATTTTATTAAAATAATTTTCATTGAATTTTATATGACTAAATATGAAAATTATCAGCTTATCAGTATCAACAACATCTCACTGTTTTATAATAACATCTGAATTGACCTCCATCATGTAAAATGTTGTTTGGTTGTTTACCTGTATAGTTTCCACTTGAAGTTGATCCCAACTCTGATGAACATGGGAAAGGAATCTTTTCACTGCATCTTTTTCCGCCGACATAACTACACTGCGAATACTCTCTCTAGGCATCTGTAGGTACTCCTTGGAGAGTATAAATGTCAGAATTAGACATTGACAAATGTGTGCTGACAAAATAGTGCAGTTTTGCAAGGAATACCTGTGAGTAAAAGGGCTTAACTCATCAACTTTTTTGCTTAATAGCTTTAAGAAACTACAGTATGGAAATGGATAGAATCTATATTTTATATGTTGGGATTTTGGGTTTAACTCAAGGGTTTTCAAACTCGGTTATGCAAGATGTTCTAGGGGGTAGGCAGAAAAGTAAGCTGTAATTATATAATACATTTTGTCTTTATAAAATCACACTTACTGTACTAGTTTTCTCACATAGTAAAAATAGGTATTTACATGAAAATATATACAGCTGTCTTTATATACACTCTTAATAAAGACTCCAAATGTTGGCTCAACAATTTTGGGTTCACTTTAAGTGAATAGTTCATAAAGAACCATTTTTTTTAGTGCATCTACTATAAAGAACCTTTTGTGCAATGGAAAGATTCTATGGAAGTTAAAGGTTATTTATGGAACCACAGATACCAATAAAGAACCTTTATTTTAAGAGGATATTTTTTAAAAATGGGTCTTCTGTAATGGGATTATCATATAGGGCTACGGGGTATCAAAAAGCTTGAAAACCCTGGGTTTAACTGACAGAGGTCTTCAACCCTGTTCCTGGTGATCCACAATCCTGAAGAGGTTAGCTACAACCCTAATCAAACACACCTGAAGCGGCCAATCAAGCTCCTCAAGACTGCTTGAAAATTGCA
>JAFVLL020006902.1:0-41316 GCA_021397915.2 Tor tambroides | reverse complement strand
ATTCTGAATGGATGACGTACAAGCGCTGCTTTATATAGTGACGAGCCCCCTCATATTTCGCGCGCTTGAACGCCATTGGCCAGTTTCACTGGCGTGATTCAATAAGGCTTCAGTAATATTCGAGGAAAATGTATTTCCCATAGCAATGTAGAGTGACCGAGTTGAAGGGGAACTTCAGTGTTACTGAGATGCGCGTGCATGTGACGACACGGGAACATGGCGGCACGCAGCGAGATGATAAAAGTTCACTTCTAAACTAGTAAATATGACACTTCATTATATCAAACCCTCCCAGTAAACGTTTGCGGTATCAATTTTGTTAAACACTAAATGACCTCCTCTGTTGGTAAGTTGCTAGGACACTTTTGTGTTTGACAGCGAAAAACTGTAAAGCTGGCATGTTTTTCGGGTAAGGACTCAGAAGACGGAAATATCAAACAGAAACATACCAAAGAAAGAAACGGAACTATATCATCACTTCTCACAGAAATAAACGTCTGTAATGTGTTGAAAAAATAATTATGTTGTAAAACGGCATTTCCCATTGTACATTTCAAGGACAAAACAACCCTTGTTTGGAATTGTTTGATATTAATCATATTTTGAAATGTCGGGAAAGTTTACAATATGCACAGAAATCTACAAATAAAGCAAACGAAAAAAATGCCTGTGTTTATTTACTACAACAAGCAGCATAAATACAGCACTATAGCGCCATCTACTGTTCTTAACCAGGAACTGGCTTTCCCAACATTACCTCCACCATCCAATAAATAAACGAAAGAGAAAAGTTTATTAGACACTAATTACAGTTTATTTTGAGTTGAACAGCTGGTCAGCGTCACTAAAGGTCAAAAGCTGAATCCTAAAATATTAAAGGTGAAAGTTTAGTGCATCAGTGTTAGATGTACAGAGACACTCGATTTGTCCATAAATGGCATAACATAGTTTAGTTCAGCCTATTTACATTTATATATTTAGCACATGTCTGAGATTATAAACTAAGAATATTGTTTTTCCTTGTTTTGCATCAGGCTCAAAATGGTAAATACTAATAGTTCAAGCCGAAGCTTGAAATAAAACAGAAACAATCAGAAACCAATTCAATAAGCTTACACAACAGTGATAAATCATCACCAGTATCAGATTATTACTTTAACTATCAGACAAAAACATGAACAGATTCACTTCAGATAATACAAAACATAGATACATGTCAGTGCAATTAAGTGCAGTGAATTTGTATAGCATAAAAAAATAAGGCACGGTTCAAAATAAAAGCAAATAGAAAGGTAACATAATATAAAAATGTGCAGATAATTCCTGCAATAAAGCGTTACACAGGTTTTCATGCTGAGATTAACAATCAACTGGTTCTTGAATTAAACACAAACTCACGTTTCTAAAAACTCCCAGTACTGAAGAAAGTGTCACATGACACAGAAGATGAAACAGGCTTATGTTATATTAAAAAAACACTTTGGTCAGAGGTTCTCATATAATATCTTGCTAATAATTAATTAATGGAATATCAAGTAGTTTATCCAGTATGCACTATATGCCATGACTAGTATTTATGGCATGTGAAATGTTGATTAAATTTACCTGCCCACAGAGGATTATAAAGGCTCACATGAGGAGAAATATGACTGACTTCTTTAAATCATTATAATGTTAAAATGGGTTCCCAATGAAGCTGCCAGAAGCATCTCAGGACTGTGTTCACTGGCATACTATTTCTCCAGGAATCTGACCAGAAACAAAAAAACAAACAAAACATATGCATATCAAAAGACAGTTACAGTAAAAATAAATATATAAATAAAAAGTATCTCGCATAAAAGTGTTTGTTCATAGAATCCATGGGATGTTCAACACAATATAAATGTTAAGAACACTTTTTTCCCCCCTAAATATCTCAGGTTTGTGTTTTTAGGTGAGATTTCATTTAATTTAGACATTATAAACTTTTTCTTTCTTTTTTTTAAATAAACGTATGATAAAAAACAGACCAAGTCTCTTTTAACAGAGGAAAGAGGAAGCACTTTTCTGTCACACATTTCTAAGGAGAACTATTCAACACATTGCTAAAATAATACATGTTAATGATGATAAATTAATTCATTACACCAAAATACTTGAGTTACTTACAGAGTCAGTCATCATCTGTCACAGAAGCTCATACTGTAGAAACAGAGAAATATAGAACAAAGATCAGAAATTTACAGAAATCAACAAAATCTGCCTCCTGCTTTCTGTCATATGACTGGCATCTTTAATATTTGTGTATTAATGATATTTATTTCTAATGCTGCAAGATAAAGAACAGCTTAAATAAAACCATGTCACAAACATACAATAACAAAAGGCACAAAACGGTTTAAACCTGACTAAACATCACCTGCTACACCTTCACAATCCACAGCACAATGTTTTCTCACACTGTATCACCTCTAATACTTACAAACTTGACCTTTTTTCATGTAGTAAATCACACCACCAACAGCTGCAGCCACCAGCGGAACAAGAACACCAACAACGATCCCTGCTATTTCACCTGGAGACAGACCTGTGTAAACTAAAGACAAGAGAGTCGTTAGAGTAAAGCCACAATAACACTGATACTGATGGAGATCACAGGGCTGTTGGTTTCTAGTAGACAGTTATTGGAGGATGCTTTACAAGAAAATACTTTTTCTGATATTCTACTTCAAAATTTCACAATTCAATGTGTTGCTGTTTCTTTGTAACTGTTTGTAAAATTACTAACCATTGCTAAGTGGGAATTGTTTTTACACCTTTTTTTAATACCGTAATGGTGTATTTTTAATAGGGAATCAGTCAGATCTGCTCATTTGCATAAAGTTCAATTTTCAACTGTTGCAAGAAATCACCAGCTTTCATTTGATTCATCTCAGCTGGCAGCGTGAATCTGTCAGGTGGATATATCCAATCTATAATAAGCACTATAAAGTATGAACAATCAGAAAAGGCAAAAACATAGTAAATATAAACCTGTTTTTGATTCTATTGATTGCAAGATAGTGATTTACTTACTGACTGTTGATGCTGTTTTACTGAGTTACAGCAGAAGTTTGATATGAACACAAGACTTAATTCAGTTAGAACATTGTCCCCCGGTTTCACAGACAAGGCTTAAGCCTAGTCCTAGACTAAAATGTAAGTCTGAGCTGTTTCAACTGAAAGAAACTTGCACAGACTGATCTTAAAATATATCAGTGCCTTTGTTGTGTCTCGAGATGCACACCAGTAATGTTTTTTTTCTAAGCACGTTTATAAAAATGACTTAAATGTCCTAATTGAACTATGGTCTAATCCTGGATTAGTCTAAGCCCCGTCTGTGAAACCAGGCCTGTAAGTAGTAAATAACGCAGATTTAACCATTAAAAATACTCTGTAACACGCCAACAGTTGTTATGCTGTTAGACCGACAGGTGTCAGTCACGTCATAGTTTCAAGTCAAGTTGATCCAAACCAGATTTTTTTTTTTCCTTGTGCTGAACACAAAAAGATATTTTGAAGAATGTTGGTAACCAAACAGTTGCTTGTAGCCATCGCCTTACATAGCATTTCATTTATTCCCCAATAATATGGAATTCAATGGGGACCAGCAACTGTTTTGTTACATTCTTCAAAAACTCTTCCTTTTTGTTTAACAGAAGAAGGTTTTATTTGGATCATTTCTGGCTGAACTATTCCTTTTTACACTGAAGAACTTAATGTTATCGTCTTACGTGGAGTTCATCCGAGAAAAGTATAAATACATGCATTAAAAGTACATTTCTGAGAAAGCGATGGTTTGTCTTTCAGGTTATTACAGCTACAGGATGGTTTTGATGGTCAGACCTCCACCCAATCATATCTTATCTCTGTGAGCTCACATTGTGACTAATGGTTGTGACTGTTCAGATCTAGACGGGTCCAAACCACATTTCAAGTCTGGAGGAGACTTCCTGCATAAAGTGATGACAAAGAGTAGGCTACCAACAGTTGTCAGATTCAGAAAAAGGTTTTATTTGACCGTTGGTGTTATTTTGTGGTTAAACTATGGTTAGAAAAACTATTGTTCATTTTAAGAGGTTACGTTTAGTGTTCTGAGTTTGTAAAATTGTGTTGTCATTTTTTGGGAAAAAGGGCGTACGTGATATATAAAATTTGACGTTTTAAAATTTGCTTGGCAAATTTCTAGATTCATCAAGACACATGGAAAAGTTGTACACCTTGCATGTTTAACAATTCAATTCCAAATAATTTAAGTTGAGAATTTATGTTGAAATGATGTAAATAAGCTAATAAAATAACACTGAAATGGATTAGACACTCACGATTGACACTGAATGTCTTCTTAATGGTGTTGATGCTGTTGGATAGTTCATAATCTCCAGTGTCTGTCTTTCTGAAGTTTGCGATGGTGAGATCTCCAGTCTGACCGTTCAGCTGCAGTCTGCCTCTGAATTTCCCATCAAGAGCGTCATCATACACTGAGGGGTTGTTGTTATTTCTTACTCTAGCTATGAGAATGTCTCCAAACCTCCAATCTATCACATCGTCTTTCTTTATTTCAGTAAGCTGAGGGAACAGAGTGACAGAATCTCCCTCCTTCACTGACAATGACATTTTTTCACCAAACACACCTGGAAAACAAATAGGAACAGTTATACAGACAGAAAATGACATTAGAATCCTACGTGACTTCATGTGCTGCATCTGAAATCTGGTAAATATATATATATATATATATTTTTTAGAATGCGTACCGAGGCACCAAGGCATGTCTGAATGCTATGATATGATTGTTACATTCTTCATATGAACACATTGTGGAGGCAGCTTAGTTACATTTCTACTAATAAATTAGTAGTAATTATATATTTGTTTGGTTCGTTAGACCTTTTGCTGCGAAGTCTGTCTGAAATCCGTTTTGTGAGACACCTTTGTAAGCAAAAGCTGTAGGTCTTATCAAATTTCAGTATACATAAGTAAAATAAAAATTATCCGAACAGTTTAAAGTTCTGGGTTTCCCATTCTGTGCTCATGAATGCAAACTAACAGGGTTCAAAAAGAAACACTGATATAAATATATCGGAGTGTCTATTTACACTAAGTACAAATAGCCAGTCTTGTTGGCAAATGCTATTTACACTAAATCCACCCACCAACGTGTGACTGGGTTAGTCAACACTAAAAAAAAAAAGATGCCCATTCTGCATTAATTTCAGCGGCTTAGATGGTATAAGGCGCATGCTTTTTGACGCGATTGACCCGAGTTCGAACCTGCCTTTTGCAGAACTTCTTTTTTTTTTCTCCCTTTTCAAATCCCATATGTCATCGAAAAGGCATTTATTTTCAATAAAAATGAAGGAAATAATCTAAAAGTTGAAAATAAAAGTATCGGGTAGGTGTAGGGAGGGCTTTATTGACCCAATAAGGTGGCATCCATTTAATAATTTGAATTAAAACTATAATTTACACTCAATACGTTATTATTGCGTATTGTTTATAATGTATTACAATACTGAGGCGCAGATTGCCACTATTTGCAATAAGTAGCATAAATAGCAGAAAATCTTGCTATTTTAACAGTGTAAATAGAATCCATCGCTGTTTGCACTTAGTGTAAACAGCATCTATCGCTATACTTAGTGCAAATAGCAGCTGCCTAAATATATTTCATATGGGAATGAACAACATGTATGTTGACAAACTATCAACATCTGCATTCTCAACCCCCTCCCCCCCAAAAAAAATAAACACTAGGATAAACACCTTAAAAATAGTAGGCCTACTAATAGTATACAGCCTTTAAAAACACGGAATTAATTTAAAACTATAATAGACATATTTTAAGAATGTGTGTATTACACTTGAATTGTTACGTAATATAGTTACAATAAATACAGAAATGTCATTATTGTCTGTTCTATTTTATACTGTTATCACATTTAATATTACAGCGTGAACAAGAAGATGAGCTACAGACACCGGTTTTACAAAGAAAAACCGAAAGTGTTTAAGAAAGAAAGATAAAAATTACCTTCCGTAAAAAATAAGAGCATTAAGCACGACAAACTGTTTTTCATATCGCCGTAGAATTCGGCAAAAAGCGAGTTTCTGGAGATGATCGCTGGATATTGTTTGTGATCGGCTCCGCCTTAACCGACACAGAATCAAACTGATCGACAGAAAGAATCACTGACTGAAAAACAGACTAAAAATCAACGAAGAGACTTTATATCTACTGAAAATGTACTGATTACTTGTAGTAATTACATTTGTGTTCTGCAGAAAGCGTTTACGAGTCTTCTATAATTGTGAAAACAAAAAAGCCCAGAGTATCTGACACTGCCTCACCTTCTTTTGATATGACTTCCGGTCGGCAATATAGGTGCCGCCTGTATTACCGCCACCTACCGGACTGGAGTATAGGTGCAAGTTTTTTTTTGTTTTTTTTTTGTAAAATATTTCTTGGGTAGAGACAGACCGTTGTATATTCGGAATGGATAATAATAACATTAATAGCCTAATAAAAACCATTTAAAATGTTTTGTTTTACTCAGCATCCAACAAATAACCAACTTGTATTTATGCATTTTAGTTTTACCATGCTTACCTGTAGGCCTCTGTGTACTCATATAATAGCTGATGCAATATTTAAAAAAATTTCACTCCAAATTAAAAAAATAATAATAATAATTGTATGTGTAAGTAAAGCTTTGAGGCAGTGAAGGGAATCCACATAATATAGCTACAGTAGAGTGCAATGCCAGTGCTGGCTCTTGAAATATTTTTCCTATAGGGATTTTTAAAAAGTCTTGGTTAAAGCCTTATAAGCCATGAACTGTGCTAACCAGCTATGAGGAGAATCACATCATTATAAACTTTTATTTGAAGCAAAACCTACATGAACTACATGACAAAACAACACATTTACAAAACTGTGACCTTTGGTGAGGGAAAGAACTGCAATCCCATGAAGCATTGCAAATGACATAATCAAATGGAAAAAAAAGAAGAAATATAAATGCAAACTATGCATATATAAGTATTTAAGTGTTTCGAGAGAGCAGGAGGATGACATTTGCTGTACAAAAGGTGTCTTTTGACATGCTTTCCTCACTGCAGCTTTCTGATTGGTGGAATTTTCTGCACAGCATTATGGGTAATGAAGTTTTTCACCAATAATTTAGCTATTAAACAATTATTGTAAAAAAAGAATTGAATTAATGTGAACTGATGGCTACAACAGATGCATAAACAATCAATTAACAACCTCTGAGCTCACAACTGGTCCATTTATAAAGGTTTATTGGTTAAAAAACATTTTATTTTATGTTGTTTTTTTTTAATTCTGTAATGAAAAAAGAGCATGATTTGTAACTGTTATTAACCTCTTTAGCATTTTTAAGACATATGCTACTTCCTTTTGCTTCACTGTTTTCAGTATATAAATTGTATGTAAACACCTTAGCATTTGCTTTAAATGGGAACTTCATTTACTTCTACCTGAATTTTAGCATAAATAGTAATAGAATTTAAATTAAACACAAACAATGTATGTTTTTATGACTGGAGAAGTTGCTGAGTTCAGTTTCAGGTTTGTCGATTTAAATAAAGCTGGAAGTCATTTTATGTAAAAAAAAAAAAAAAAAGTTTTCTTGAAGTACCTTGCTGTTCATCAGTCCAGCGTAATATGCTCTGTCTATAAATAGAGACAGCTCAGCAACGCTTCTGCTGCTCTTAATGTTAAGAAGAATCTTCAGCTCAAGTGTGAGTGAAAGATTTTTTTTCTCTGAAAGAAAATTTGGTTGTTTCTAAAGACAAAACAGCATGGAAGGACACCACAGAAAAAGCCATGGACAGACAAAGCACATGAGTAAATTATATTTTACATTTAACAGAAGACAATACATCTTCTGAAGCTGATCATAAGAATATTGCTTTAAATGAAACAATGTTTTTCAAAGAGAAATGGTGCAAGATTCCTCATGACCACTGTGTTGCAATGACAGGAAATGTTTAGTGGAAGTTACTGCAGCCAAAGCAGAAACAACCATAATTTTCTCAAAGCCATAACTTCTCAAAGTCATGAAAACATACATTGTTTGTGTTTAATTTAAATTCTATCACTAGTCTTTATTGTAGTTCAGGTTGAAGTAAATTAAGTTCCCATTCAGAGTTCCCTTCCTTTGGCCTAAAATTGCCTCTTGCAGTATTTTTCATTTGAAAACCGATAATTACACTATAGTATTTGATTCTAGACTAGATTACTAAATTAATCTACTCCAAACAAGAGTGGGAGAGAGCATAAATCAACACAGTATCATTAATATGATGGCAGACAGCTCTGTGTAAAATATGAGAGACTGTGGTTTAGAAAAAAGAACAGCAGACTTAAAGCACAACCCACAAAAGACACGTACTAACACAGACTGCAGCAGTTTTCATCTCAGTGATTATACACAATAACTACAGGACTTTTATTTCTCTTTTTCTGAGCTGCTGAAGAAAATGTTTTGCTTGTTTGTTTTTTGCTGTTTGTGCTTTTGGCATCTGGTTGGTGAGTTCAAAACATTTTTATAGTTTCAATCATAGCAGAATCGTAAATCAAACTAGGATTTCCCTCTGAGATCTACTCTGTGTTTGGTCTCACATTCAGTGCATTTTCTACTGAAATCTTAAATGATGAAATCAGAATCTGCAATCTGCAATGTATCTGCGATATAAATAAAGCTTATATCCAAGCAGAATTTCAGACAGGAAAGGGCATAAATCATTTAAAAATGTTACTTATACGTTCCAAAAGCTGAATGTACAGATAATGCAGTATAACTGGCTTTATTGATTTATGTCAGTTTGATCAGGTAGTATAAAGTATATGTGTTTGTAATTCAGCTCCTTTATAGACATTCTGTAAAACAAGTGTTTGTTTGCTACTGAAATAACGGATCATTATAAATGCCAGTCTGAAAGAAGACCATTCTGTTCTGCTGAAACATTTGTATTAGTTTATGCCCTTTTGAGATTTACTAAACATCTTCTGAAGGACTGCCACGAACATGAAAATAATCTAGTATTGTTGTTTTAGAGTCTTGAAGAGTCAGAATCTCACTTTAGTGTCAAAGCCCCCCCCCCCCCCAAGTTAGAGATCATTTCAAAACTATAAGCTTAAAGTTAAAGCTTTTCTTAAACCAATGTTAAGATATTTATTTTTACTTCAACAAGAACTTCAAAGTGCAACTGAGAATCTCTGTTCTCCAGTGTTTGCTGATACAAATTCAGTGAAGTCAGTGTCAGTGACGGAGGGAGATTCAGTCACTCTAGAATCTGGTCTCACTGGATTACAGCCACACGATCTGATAACATGGACATTCGGACGTCCAGAGACTCGTATAGTTCAAATTGATAAAGACACTGGAAGCTTCAACACATCTGATGGTCCTGGTGGGAGATTCAGAGACAGACTGAAGCTGGACAAACAAACTGGATCTCTGATCATTACAAACACCAGAACCACTGACTCTGGACCGTATAATGTAACCATCAAACGCTCAAATACATCCTCCATATACAGATTCAATGTCACTGTTTATGGTGAGTCAAAATTTCAGGTTTATTCACACTGTCTGCAATATATTAGTAAAACTAAACGTACGGTGGGCTTATTAGCAGTGATTATGCAGACCTCAATTCAAAACACTTGATGGGGCACTGCCACAGCTTGCAAGAATGAATGCAAATACATTCAAATATAACACTGGACATTTAGGTTTACATTACCAGCCTGACAGTCTCAAGGCGTCTTTTCATAAACTATGAAAAGTTCAGCGTGATTGTTGTCTGCCCTTATGTAATAAATCCATAAAGGATAAAAAAAAATACCTAAATACCTAAATCTATTTATTTATAATGAAAAGTTGAATTCTGTTTTGGATAAATTTGGGTTAATTACATGTGTATGGCATTTTTCATAGTACCCATTGTTTCAAAGCAGCTTTACAGAAAGTCATATGACCGCGTACTATGTAAGGAATGTTTGTTGTGTCTCAGAGTGGTCGAATATACTTAAGAGATGTAAATATTAAACAGTTTTGTTTAATGTTTAAATCTATTTGGCAACCAACCCATAAGACTGTGGGAGTGAGTTTTGCCAAGAACACTCACAAATCCTTTAAAAAAATATTTTTAAAAAATCAGTTTAATATATTTTAAAATCAATTTACTGAACAGTATATCAAGAATCATTTTAACAATGTTTTGTCAATCTTCTCTTTATTCCAGCTCGTCTGCCTGTTCCTGTCATCATCAGTAACTCTTCATCATCATCATCATCATCATCATGTTCATTGTTGTGTTCAGTGGTGAATGTGGGTCATGTGACTCTCTCCTGGTACAAAGGAAACAGTTTATTGTCCAGCATCAGTGTGTCTGATCTCAGCATCAGTCTCTCTCTACCTCTGGAGGTGGAATATCAGGATAAAAACACCTACAGCTGTGTGCTCAACAATTCATTCACTAACCAGACTCAACATCTGGGCATCAGTCAGCTCTATCACACATGTTCAGGTATGTGAATGGTAAAATGATGCACCATCTTTTGACAGGAAAAGCATCACCTGAAGTAGTATACATACATTACAGTCTGATTTGTGCTGCTGTTTATTGTGTTTATTATAGACTTTAAACACATTCACTCACACTAATCAGGTCCACAGACTCCTTCACACTCTCCTTTACATCCTCTAGGTTCTGGATATCTCACAGTGTTGATTTCTGTTGCTGGATCTCTGTTGATTGTAACTGCAGTCGGGATCTTCTGGATCTACCGGAGACACAGAAAAACAGACCAAAAAGGCAAGTGATAGCTACTGCTGACACATCTGTAAAAGTCTTAAAATAATTAAAAATAATACAAGTATTTTTTTTTTTAGAAAGAAACAAATTCAAGATTGCATTTTGTTGTTGTTGTGTTGATTTAATTATTGTTGTAGGAACAGATCAGACTCGTAATGAAGAGATCACTTACGCTGAGCCGACATTCTACAAACAAAAAGCACAGAAACCGGTAAGAGAATTTATAACTGTGTATATATTTATTAAATTACATGTTTTTGTCCCATAACCATCCATCTCTTATTTCTTAAGAAATACAAACAAAAGCAATAATAATTCTGAATGATATTAAAGACAGTAATAAATATTTATAAAATACATAATTTTTCTTATTAGTACTCTTAATAATAATAATTTTATTATTATTATTATTATTATGAAGTAAATTCTTCATTAAACATCAATTATGCATTTATATAATACATTTGAAAGTAATGTACATAATAATCTGAATTTATTGTGACATAAGAAGAAACCCAGTGTGATTCTGGGGAACTTGGCAGGAACTGACTTCATACAGCCACTGAAAATGTCTCAACAGTAAATCAGGAAAACATGAAGCTCATTCTAAAAAAAGATCCTGAAGCAAAGATAGTTAAGTTGAAAGTAAGTTCAATGGACCTCAGGATTACAAAAAAAGGAGATATTGAGCTAAAGAATGTGCGAACGTTTTGGTCAGTCCAGTATACTTGCACAGCTCTATTTTTGATCTTAAATCACACAAACATAAATTCATACTCACAAATAATCCATTTTTACACTAGAGCTTTAGACTAGAACTGCAGAACAAAATCTTTTTTGTGGTGAGAAGCTAAGCATCAAAAAACATTTTGACAGCCCTGATTGTGACAATGATACAAAGTGTCAGTTTAGAGATTTTGATATATTGTTTATATTCATATAACACTGTGAAATATATCTCCTTATTAAAGGTGCAAAAAAAAAAAAAAAGTAAATTCGGTAGGCTACTCACCTGAAGTTAATGCACAGAAATGTCTGAGTTAAAGTAATATTTTAGGGCAAGTATTTAGAAAATCAAATGTGTGTATATAGCAGACTAGCACTCACTGTTCCTGACTGAATGATTCTAATAGCTTTAATTAAGGATTAATCTATATTTTATACAGTGAAGACTTTGCAGTATTTTAGATTCTGAAGTATTGTTATTTTTACTTTATTTTGATATAACAACCTTATTTCCAGCACAAAAGAGTCATATGGCCCACCCCTAGCTTCAATAATAAATAAATAAGTCTAGATTTGAAAACAGTTTCTTCATTAGAGAAATTACCAAAGAGAAAGAATAGGGGGGGGGGGGGGGGAAACATGGTCAGGGTCAGATACAGATTTATCAACTTCATAAAAACAGCTGTAAAAACACTTCTAACAATTAACATGTTATAGTTAAGCATGTTTTTGCAAAACAGGTATAATGTTAAACTGTCTCACTGGAAACTGAGGCCTTCGGAAAACCAATGAGGGAGAAAACACATTTCTGATGATTTAGGCATGAATGTGTGTGTTAAAGAAAACATGACAAATAAAGCAAAAATGTCACTGCTGTCTTGTATAAGGAGAGAGGTTACATTTTTTGCTGGGTTTAATTTACTAAAATGATTGGAATAATCTGAATTAAATAACCCATATAAAGCACCGATGTGAATGGCTTCTGAAATGAAAGTGGCTACCATGGTTTAACTAACTTTTTTTTTTGATTTGTAGTAAAACCATGGTAGCCACAAATTAAATATGATTTTGCAACGCTAACCACAGTTTAACCATCGTATTTGTAGTAAAATTGCGGTTATACAAATGGTTATTAATACGCCAAAAAACATGCTTACTAACTTTCACTATAATAAACAATTGCTGTATCTATCCAATGGTCATGAACAGCACTATATAGAGTGTATTGAGAGGAGACCTCTACCCTTCATGCCAATGTTTATTGAGATATTAAGTCAATTAAATATGCCAATTCAACCATGTGACAGATTTTTGCCCAGCACAACATAGCATGCTGAAGACTACCACACCAAATGTCTGATATGTTAGCAAACAACGCACCTTCGCAGCTGGTTTTAAAAAATGAACAGATCTGACACGTGTCTCTCTCTGTCCTTGTGTCTTTCAGGGAGTCAAACAGGAGGATGAGGTGGTGTACGCAGGCGTCGTCACAAGAAAATGATCAAATTCCTCCTTAATGTTGCAATCACAGTCAGTACAGTTTACATGCTAGAAAGACAGCTACAGTGAAAAAGCAGAATATAAAGCTGTACTTCTGCCAGTGATTTGTTTTTCAATGTTTTCACCTTTTCATTTGTACAGAAAGTATGACAAGCATTGTTATGTTAGTGTTCAGCTGAAAATCATCTAAAATGTGTTATGTAAGTTAAATTTTTGAATAAACCCAGATCCTAGGTTATATATTGTATTCGCTATTCATCAATAACATAATTACTTATATTCCATGTGACTGTATAAAGTTTTAGTCAGAATCCATGGATGGTTAGATAGTGTTAGTAAAAAGCAAACAAACAACAACAACAAAATTAGTGGGAACTTAAAGCAAAGACAGATAGGTGTGTGTCTCATCATGAAATTACATTTAACTGCCGTTAACTATTAAAATGTTTACTGTCATTGTATTTTTCTGTATACAACGAAATTAGGAGCACTGCATGTAACCACAGACAATAAATAAGACTATAGACTATAGACTGTACAATACAATTATAAAAGTATATACAACCACTAGTCATAATACTGCACATTGACAAATCTAAGTAAAATGACCATTGACAGTACAGCACATTGACCTCTACATTGATATGAACAGTAAGTATTTACAAAAAGTACAAACTGAAATGGAATAAGTGGCAGTAGAGTTTAGTGACCAGATATAGTATTGCACCTGGACATGCAACATTTAGTCCTGATAAATAAAGTGGCCAGACAAGCATGTTGCACATTGACATTCTGCAAATTGTATAAAAACAGCAGTATAGACTGAAAAAGAGATTGGAATGAATGAAGAGACTGTAGTTGAACAATGTGACCGGAAATAGTATTTTAACGTTGACCTTTGCCTTAGTGCATTAGTGAGTTTAAAGTCCTGACTGGGAAGAAAGCTCCCTGTAAGTGAGTGCTCCTGGTTATTAAGGAGGTAATTTGAAGATGTGGACCATTTTCCACACAGTCCCCGTTAATGTAGAGTGGGGCTGGCTCAACGTTGTGTCTCCTTAAGTACAGAAAGAGCTCGTTTGTTTTGGAGGTGTTCAGAGACAAGTTGTTATCAGAGCAGCACACCTCTAGTTTCTAGATTTCATCTAATTCATCATCCCCTGAGATAAGTCCAATCATTGTAGTATCGTCGGCAAATTTGATGGCGTTGGTAGAATCAGTGAGAGTACAGTAATATATGTAGAAGGGATAGAGGGCTCAATACAGAGCCTTGTGGAGCACCGGTGCTGAGCGTGATGGGGGCCAAATCTGACATTTTGTGAGTGGTTATTGAGGAAGTCCTTTATCTTGGTGCAGATGGAAGGACAGAGGCCCAGTTCAGTTAATTTTCTGACTGGAATCTCTGGGATAATCGTATTAAACGCTGAGCGGTGATCTATGAAGAGTATTCTTACATGGGTTCAAAGTGGTTAAGTGCAATGTGAAGGGCCGGTGATGGCATCCTCTATAGACTATTTGCTCTGTATGCAGATGTGCAGGTCAAAGGTGGGAGGAAGGCTGGATTTGATGTGCTGTAAGACCAATGTCTCAAAGCATTTCATGATTACTGATGTTTTTTTTTATCATTAATTCCTTCCCCTCCATTGACGAGTTATCTAGTCTTTTATGAGAAAGCACTTCCCCGCCAAAGACAAGCTTTTACAGCTTTCCATGTTTTCACTGTTATAATTTTATACTGTTATGTCAACAACACAGGCGAGGAAGACATAGAAATGAGCGATCTCATATTTAAGCAGATGGATATGAAAAATAATGCGATCAACATCAATAAACAGCATATAAATCAAAACTGCCTAATGTTTCTTTTTTTGTATAAAAGTAGAAGGTTTGTTCTTTATTTGATATTCACATATTCATACAGCAAAATATTCTGGGGGGCCATGAAAATTTAGTGAAAATAATCAAAACACTGGCGGTGGCTGGCAACTTTAAAAACAAACAAAAAAAATGCTGGAGGAGAAAGAGTTAATCACTTAATTTGGTTAATAATAGATTTCAGATGATTTAAAAAAAAACAATGAATCATGATTCAAAACAGTCAATAATGTAAGTATTAATTATGTTGGCAAATTAATGACGATATAATGCAGCATCGCTTGCACCCTTCACGCTTACCAGATTTTATTTGATCGCACTCGCTTTTGTCTGTAACTCTGACGGTTTTTATAAGTGGATTTCCGAGCACCTTGTGTTTGATCTGTCCTCAGGGCAGTCACTGACTATCACATAAGCGGAGGACAGCTCTGACACAGTAATAGCATGAATTTAGTGAATTGGAGACCCCAACACACCAACTATGTGTTCTTTTACTTTTGTAACCCTTATTATGCTCTCTCTTATAATTTAGAGTTTATTTAGCCCCTTTCAACTTCTATGGGATAGTGTAAGGGATAGTGTAAAGTATAGTGTAAATTCAGAAAATAATTAGTAAACCTGTTGTTCTGAATTACCTAGCCTTAATGTTATTATTTATAGCAAGATGATGGCCATTATTCTGAGGGTGTAAATGCAAATTTAAAAATACTCAAACAACTTGAGTAATACAGTCTACAGAATGATGATTTTGTCACAAATGACAAATGATTTTGATGTTTTTATTGCAGTGTGTAATGAATGTTCAATGAATGCATGTGACACTTGAGCAGCTGCATTTATAAGTCAAACTGAAACCTGCTGTGGTTGGATTTCTTTAGCTCTGAAGAAAATGGGATTTCATCTTCTGGTGGACAAACAACTTATGCATGCAAATCTATAACTGGACATTTTTTGGTTAATGTGTGTTAGCATGAATAATGTGTGTGTGTGGAAGTGAGTGAGTGAGTGAACAGCACACTGTTGAGAGCACTTCCACAATTCTTCTTCCTTGTTTTTCATCTAAAATAAACTACTGAATCTATAAATGCTGATACTTGACAAAAAAATACTTTTTTTTTTGAAGAACTGATTTTTACCAGTCAACATCAAGGAGAACAAATGCATTATGGCAGGCTATAATGTTTTTCATTTGCATGTTAGTAGTTTTAAAAAGAGTGAGGTTTTCATAAATTTTTTATTTATTTTTTTTACCACTACCTCAATTTATTCACAACCACATTCATAATGTCATGTAACCCATCGCTCTGTATAAAACGTCCATCAGACAGTTAAAAACACAATTTTAAGAGCCAAAAAATAAAATAAAAGTATAACTGCATTTAAATGGCCGTAAATGGAAATTAGCTGTAAATTAGCTTAACAGAGAGAGCTTTTTACAGCTCTTAGGCTATTTGGTCTACAACTGTTCATTTTCACAATATTTAAACAGTTTAATAAAACAACACAAATAGGGTTATGGGTATATAGTCCTTCATATAGAATTTGTCAAATTAAAATTTCATTAATGATTGGTCTGTCTTAAAGGTTTATGCCTTTTTAAAGAATATAATACGAATAGATAAAAATTAGTTTCTCTGTTGAGGAAAAACAATTAATGGAATTTTAATTTCCAGAAGCGTCTGTTGTGCTCTCTCTCTCTCTCTATAATTTCAATTTAATGAAAAGTCCTTAACAATAAATATTGCATAGTGAATGTGCGCCACCTAGTGTGGTTCCTTCACAACAAGACACAAAGTTGCTTTCCAGAGGCATCAAAGAAATTATCGACCTCCATCTAATCTTTTTAGACCATCTCAAACTTCAATAAACAGCTGAAGACACACTTTACTAAATCACAAGCAAATAATTTAAGGACATTATTACAAAAAATAATTTCCTTATGTAGGAATAGCCTAGTTCACCAAAAATAAACATCCTGTCATAATTTACTGACCCTGGTGTCGTTTTTAAACTTTAGACTTTTGTTTCACATATTTAGACACTCTTAATGAAACTCGAGAGGTTTCTACACCTCCCTGTCCACATAACCAAAACTTTGACTCTGATCAAAAAACATTACAAAGGCATTGAAATGAATCCAAATAAATTGAGTGGTTTAATCCAAAATGAAAACTGTCCACCAATAAAGCGATCATATCTCTTCACAAGGCTTGAATTAAACCAATTTGATTCAAATAGATTCATTTTACCACACCTTTGACGATTTTAGATTGTTTTGGTTACCTGGACTTTCAATGGAGGGACAGAAACCTTTCAGGCTTCATTATTATCTTAATTTGCTTTTAGGAGATGAAAGTCGTATAGGTTTGTAATAACATGAGGGTGAGTAAATAATGACAGAATCCAGTTTAATTTGTCATTGGTTTTGACAGGACCAAGACAAATAAGATGGGGGAAAAATACAACAACATAGGCCTGCAGTATCATTACTAATATTGCTGTTAAAGACACATACCACAAGTGACAAATTAGTTAAATTAAGTTTGCTAGACTGTCAGGATTATTACATTAGCCTTTTAATAACATAACTTCTTAAATAATTATTCTCAAAATATTTCTCCTTACGACTTAAGTGTCAGTTTACTCTTGACATAATTTCAGTTTTAATGGTAGTTGTCCTTTCTCACTCGCCTCCCATTTTCCTTTAGTTTCATATTTAAATCTACCTCCGTTTTTAGAAACAGCCAAAATAGCGGTATTACCGCAGGAATTTTTATTTATTTTTTTTACATATACCACATTTAGGTATATGTTATTACTTTTAAAGTCCTAAAAAGTCTCTATAGGCTAATAACTATGTTTGAAAACAGCGTTTTCCCACACTTTCCCACAAAAAGTTAAGCCAACTTAAAATTTTAAGGCAACCAGCATCAGCAGATTTTTTGAGTTCTCTCAACTTATTTTTGTAGATTCTCAACTTTGTGTTGTATAAACTTAAAACAACAAGTTGATAAAACTCAAAAATCATCTTGCTGTTTTTTTTACAGTACAATTTTAAATTCTAAAGGACAAAACAGCAAGATGTATGCAAACTCACTACTTCAACAAGGCTTTTATGAAAATAAAGTGTGCAATATGCTGATAGAATATTGTAGAGCTAAGCATAACTATTACATATTTCAATAGACAACAGATTTCAGTCTATAGGATTTCAACTTTTTCTCATGTAAAATATGAAAATTGCCTGGTATTTCCATGTTTTTTTCTTGATTGTGTATTAATGTATCAGTGGTTTAAGTGCTTTGACTAGAAGCTAGAGCACAATTGTGAGAGAAGAGAATCTAGCAGGGCATTGGACAATAGCGTACTTTATTCAGAACAACATGACGAGGATGTTTTGCATCAGGCTCAAAATGCAACTACAAATATTTCAAGCTGAAACTTCTCTAATAAAATAAATCAGAAACAATCAGAAATCAAATCAATAAACTCACACAACAGTAACAATTTAACATTACCATATTGTTTAAATTTACATTTTAGTGCAATTTTTTAGTGCAAAGTTTTAAGTGAAACTGTGGTATAGCATAAAAGCACAGTTTTTGATACAGTATAAGCCAATACAAACGCAAAATAATTTAAAAGTAAATAAACATGCAAATACTTCCAGCAATTAAAGTGCCACAGAGCTTTCACATTAAAAGTGATTAACATCTTCTTGAATGGAAGTGACTTAGGTTCTTAAATTAAACACAAACTCGTGTGTTTCTAGAAACTTCCAGGAGAGAAGAGTATGATAAAATTTCACCTCACTCCGATCTGACCCCAAGATTAAAAATGCTTGTTCTTTATAAAAAATTTAAAATAAATAAAACACACACATTAGTCAGATAGATTCTGGTTCTCATACATGTACTTTCTTATCAGATATTTAAACTAATAATTGCAGCAAAAGCAAGTATGCATTATATCCAAAGAGCAATAGGCAGAATGTCAGAGTTAGATTTATCTGCACACAGAAGATTTTACAGCCTTCCATGAGGAGAAATCTGATTTTTACTTATTGTAAATATTGATAACGTTACAATGGGTTCATAACGAAACTGTTGGAAGTGTTATCCTTCACCAAAGGCAGATCTGTGTCCTCTGGCTTATTTCTTCTGTATGCAGAATCTGACCAAAAAAAAAAAAAAAAAAAATTGTTAAGAGACAGACACAAAAATAAAAGAAAACATAAATCACAAAAGACAGTGTTGTTGAACGTACAGTACAGATTTTTGACCAAAGTCTTTGTTAATAAGTGAAGAATCCACTCAGGCAGAAAGATCTTTGGACACATTAGACAAACACATATAATCAATATAATATTATTCATGTTACGAACGCTTTTTCCCCTAAAAATCTCAAGATTTCTCAGATCTCAGATTTTAAACTCATGATCAGATCATTTCAATTAGCGATAAATATATATATATATATATATATATATATATATATATATATATACATACATACATACATACATACATACACACACACACACACACAGGTGCTGGTCATATAATTACAACATCATCAAAAAGTTGATTTATTTCACTAATTCCATTCAAAAAGTTAAACTTGTATAATGTATACATTCATTCCACACAGACTGATATATTTCAAGTGTTTATTTCTTTTAATTTTGATGATTATAACTGACAACTAATGAAAACCCCAAATTCAGTATCTCAGAAAATTAGAATATTACTTAAGACCAATACAAAGAAAGGATTTTTAGAAATCTTGGCCAACTGAAAAGTATGAACATGAAAAGTATGAGCATGTACAGCACTCAATACTTAGTTGGGGCTCCTTTTGCCTGAATTACTGCAGCAATGCGGCGCAATGGAGTCGATCAGTCTGTGGCACTGCTCAGGTGTTGCGGAGAGCCCAGGTTGCTCTGATATGGCTCTCAGCTCTTCTGCATTGTTGGGTCTGGCATATCGCATCTTCCTTTCACAATACCCCATAGATTTTCTATGGGGTTAAGGTCAGGCTAGGTTTTGTTGGCCAATTAAGAACAGGGATACTATGTCCTTAAACCAGGTACTGGTAGCTTGGCACTGTGTGCAGGTGCCAAGTCCTGTTGGAAAATGAAATCTGCATCTCCATAAAGTTATCAGCAGGAAGCATGAAGCGCTCTAAAACTTCCTGGTATACGGCTGTGTTGACCTTGGACCTCAGAAAACACAGTGGACCAACACCAGCAGATGACATGGCACCCCAAACCATCACTGACTGTGGAAACTTCACACTGGACCTCAAGCAACGTGGATTCTGTGCCTCTCCTCTCTTCCTCCAGACTCTGGGACCCTGATTTCCAAAGGAAATGCAAAATTTACTTTCATCAGAGAACATAACTTTGGACCACTCAGCAGCAGTCCAGTCCTTTTGTCTTTAGCCCAGGCGAGACGCTTCTGACGCTGTCTGCTGTTCAAGAGTGGCTTAACACAAGGAATGCGACAGCTGAAACCCATGTCTTGCATACGGGTCCGTGCTAGTGGTTCTTGAAGCACTGACTCCAGCTGCAGTCCACTCTTCGTGAATCTCCCCCACATTTTTGAATGGCTTTGCTTCACAATCCTCTCCAGGGTGCGGTTATCCCTATTGCTTGTACACTTTTCTACCACATCTTTCCTTCCCTTCCGCCTCTATTAATGTGCTTGACACAGAGCTCTGTGAACAGCCAGCCTCTTTTGCAATGACCTTTGTGTCTTGCCCTCCTTGTGCAAGGTGTCAATGGTCGTCTTTTGGACAACTGTCAAGTCAGCAGTCTTCCCCATGATTGTGTAGCCTACAGAACTAGACTGAGAGACCATTTAAAGGCCTTTGCAGGTGTTTTGAGTTAATTAGCTGATTAGAGTGTGGCACCAGGTGTCTTCAATATTGAACCTTTTCACAATATTCTAATTTTCTGAGATACTGAATTTGGGGTTTTCATTAGTTGTCAGTTATAATCATCAAAATTAAAAGACATAAACACTTGAAATATATCAGTCTGTGTGGAATGAATGTATACATTATACAAGTTTCACTTTTTGAGTGGAATTAGTGAAATAAATCAACTTTTTGCTGATATTCTAATTATATGACCAGCACCTGTATATACACTGTCATTAACATTACGTTCTTGCTTATTCAACTGTTCAATATCACAGGAAAATGGCACTCTTGCTCATGTTTTATTGCTTTGTATAACTGTGTATAACCACTTTCAGTGTAAAACCATGTTGTTGGTAATTATGGGAACTATTAAACAATATAATTAAATAATATTGAGCTTTATTTTGCTGTAGAATGTGAAGACGTAGAAGGCGATGTTTAAACCTTTTTGTGCCTTTTATGTTTGTGATTGTATGCCTTTCATATATATAAAATGAAAAGGTGATTTAAAACAGATAGAATCGCTGCAAATGAAAGCTGTTTTTTGAGAACTGTACGAATCACGAGGACTGAGACTGAAAAGATAAAACAGCAAAACATACAGGATTTCTGTCATCTCAGGACACATGTTCATACACAGCTGGATGCAGTGAAACAGATCTTGAGAAGTTAACTGTCAATCCTGTAACTAATCTTAAAATGAAGCGCTCACGATGGGAGACGGGCTAATAAAACTGCACAACACGATCATCTGTTTACATTTTCTAAATAACAGAAATCAGGAAGTGCTTTTCTGCCACACACTTCCAAAGAGAACTACTGACAATGACATGACATGTCTTGTCACACACACTCACGATACTTCATTCAAACTACTCACACATTTTTTGAGTTAAAAGAGACAGTCAATATCTGTCACAGAAGCTCATATTGTAGAAGCAAAGTAATGTGTAGTTTAATGATATTTCTTTCTAATGCTGCTACCTGAACAAAAGGCATACAATCACAAACATAAAAGGCAAAAAAAGGTTTAAACATCACCTTCTACGTCTTCACATTCTACAGCAACATAAAGCTCAATATTATTTAATTATATTGTTTAATAGTTCCCATAATTACCAACAACATGGTTTTACACTGAAAGTGGTTATACACAGTTATACAAAGCAATAAAACATGAGCAAGAGTGCCATTTTCCTGTGATATTGAACAGTTGAATAAGCAAGAACGTAATGTTAATGACATTGTAGACACAGTATTGTCTGTTTTTCTTATTTTACCATCGAAAACAGTTCCAAACAAAGCCACAGCTGTAGTGGAGTTTGTTTCATTCATAAAATTAATCTGCTTTTTTGAAGGAATCAGCCTAATGAACGATTCAAGTGACTCACTCGTTTAGACAGTGCTGCCACCTACTGACGGTTTTAACTTCATATTTAATGTATCATTTCTTTTAATCATATCAGTTATGATATAAGAATTTGATAAAAAAAAAAAAAGAAAAAAAAAAGCTTTGAACATGTTTTTTTTAAATATCCGATTCAAAGTAGCAGCAGAGTAAGTACAACAAATATCAGGAGGCATAAACTCACTTCAGTCCTCTGGTGTTCAAAAAATCTATACCCCTGGCTATAATACTTACACAGGTCTTTTTATCGTGTAGCGATCACAGCCACAGCCGCAGCTGCAGCCACCAGCAGAACAACAGCATTAACAATCCCTGCGGCAGCACCTGAAGGTGGACTTGGGCGAACTAAAGACAGACAGCCATTAGTGTAAAACCACAATAACACTGACGGAGATCACACAGCTGCTGGTTTCTAGTAGACAATGCTATACTGTAATAAATAAAACAAAATAAATTCAATGTTGGAAAAAAAGAAGAAAAAAAAACCTCCTTGGAGGATGTTTTACAGTAGTCAACATTTGAAGTGGATCAAAAAAAGTTCATCAAAGTCGTATAAAGACAAGAGCGCATTTTGGTTTTAGGACAACTTTGATGAAAGGTTTTGATCCACTTCAAATGTTGACTACTGTACAAGAAAATACTTTTTCAGACTTTCACACTTAATGTGATACTTACACTTTCTTTGTAACGGGAATTGTTTTTACACTTTTTTTTGTAGTCTAGAGCTGCACGATTAATCGTTAAAAGATCGCAATCTTGATTCAAACACCCACACGATCTTATTTATAAATGACAACGGTGTCTACTGAACCTCTGACAAAGTCATATCGGAACTAGGTTTGGGCAGATGCCATGATAGGCTGATAGACATCGCAATGTTGAGCTGATATCATGACACCCCCCCCCCCCAAAAATGGTTTGAGGATCTGCGAACTCAGTCATCTCTCTTTATTCTGTTTATGTGGTAAGTGAATTTGTATGTACTGTAATGTAACAGGCAACCGTTAGCAATTGTCATGTGTTTCCCATGTCTTTCTGAATATGGATTCACGCTTCCGGCACAGAAGCACTGGGATAAAAGTGTATCGTTCAGATATAAACACTGATGCCTATGGCAGTGAACAAAATGGAGCAAATCATCTTTTGAAAGTAACTCTTGCTATAAATTGGCGCTTCAAATAACATTTGTTGATTACATTGTTTCACCACTAAGTGGTGACAAGTGAAAAAACGCATTCGTCGTTGAATCATTCATTCAAGAGATTTGTTCAAAACTGTTTATTCATTCAGTAATAAAACAAGTGAAGTAGGCCTATTTATGAGCGAGACATTGAATTATTCAAAAAATTTTTTTTAAATAATTCATTCAAATTAATGAAACATTTTTGAATAGAATGAGGTGATTAATAGAGAAGAGATAGAAAGCTCTAGATAGAGAGATAAAGATAGAGCTTTTTTTTTTAATTTAACAGTTAAAAATACTCTGTAAACATGACAACAGCTGTTACTTTGTTGTTAGACCAACCGATGTCAGTCATGTCATTGTCTCTTAACTTACATTATAGTGATAGCTCACCCAGACATGAAAATTTTGTCATCATTTACTCTCCCTCCAAACCTGTATTTCTTTCTTTCTTGTGCTGAACACAAAAGAAGATATTTTCAAGAATGTAGGTAACCAAACAGTTACTGGTCCACATTGACTCCCATAGTATTATTTTTTATACTGTAGAAGTCTATGGGAACCAGCATCCATTTGGTTACCTACATTCTTCAAAATACCTTCCATTATGTTCAACAGAACTTCATGCAGGTTTAGAACAACTAAAAAAACTACTAGTTTAAAACAACTAGTTAATGATGACATGATTTTTATTTCTGGGTGAACTGTCTTTTTAAGACCGAAGAACTTGATTACTGGTCTTATGAGGAGTTCAAGAGTATTAAAAAACATATTTCTTACAAAAAGATGTAGTTGATTACAGCAACAGAATGGTTTTGATGTTCAAACCTCCACCCAGACACACATCTCTGTGAGCTCACATTATGACTAATATTTGTGACTGTTCAGACCATGACTGGTCTAAACCACATTTTAGGTGTGGAGGAGACTTCCTGGATAAAGTGACAACAAACAACGCCCGTTTTCATTAAATCCTGCTTTCAACCCCAATATCTTCTTCAGTATTACTTAGAATAAAAAAAATGATCAAATGTTGATTTCCATGCAGTACCAACAGTCGGCAGGTTCAGGAAAGGGCCTATTCGGATAAGGCCAGGGTTCTGTCAGTCAAACATATTTGGTGTTACTACATAGTTAAATAATGAGTACCCAAGTTCTCCCACAAATAATGTACTAGAGGCTAAAATATTAATTGCTGCAGTATATTTAAAAAGGATTAACTCATTCGAATAATTTATTTAAAAAAAAATGGTTTGAATGAATGATTCAATGACAAATACATGTGGCAAAACAATGTAATCAGTGTTTATATCTAAACCATGAACATTTATTCCAGTGCTTCTATGATAATATGAATGATTGTTAGACACAAATAATACTGTGTAGTTGAAAAGGGAGTTTGAGAAGCTGTTTCATACCAAAACATGATAACTGCTCTGTGTCAGTGGCAGCGTGAATGCAGATTTGAATGTTCCTTATTGGACTTCGTCAAAGGTTAATAGACACCAGAGAACTGCTGTTATTTAGAAACTAGATTGTGTGTGTCCGAATTGAGATCACAGTCGTTTAATGATTAATTGTGCAGCTCTATACTCTGAGCTTGCTGTTGGATATTCTTTCTGTTTCACTGTAATATTATGTTAAATACGCTGTTGAACTGTCAGAGAGAAAACTATGTAAATAAGCCAGTAATAACAATGAAATGGATTAGACACACACCATTGACTGTGATGGTCTTCTTAAAGGTGTTGATGCTGTTGGATACTTCATAAACTCCTGCATCTGTGGTTTTGGTATTTGTGATGTTGAGATCTCCAGTCTGACCGTTCAGCATCAGTCTGCCACTGAATTTCCCATCAAGAACCTCATCATACGTTCTGGGGACATTGTTATTTCTTACTCTAGCTATGAGAGTGTCTCCAAACCTCCAGTCTATCACATCGTCATTCTTTATTTCAGTGAGACCAGAGCGCAGCGTAATAGGATTTCCCTCATTCTCTGAGACGGTTTCACCAAACACACCTGGAAAACAAAGAGGAAGAGTTACGCAGACAGAAAAAGAAATTAAAATCTCATGTGACTTCATTGGCTGCATCCGAAAGCTGTAAAATGCTTTCAGAAGCTGCATACTGAGGTATCAACGCATGTCCATGATTATGTTATATTCTTCATCTGATCACATTTTAAAGGCAGTATAGTTATATCTGTAATTGTCTATGATATTCCACAACCCTATGACTGCAATTGTTTCAGATAAGCTATTTTTTTTAACTTTAGACTCAATTTCTAACAATAAATCAGCATTTTAGTAATTAAATATTTGCTTGGTTTTCACCAAATTGCTATAAGCTTGTTGTTGATCATTAGACCCTTTTGCTGTCTGAAGTCTGTCTGAAATCAGTTTTGTGAGGTTTAATAATACAATTTAAAAATAATAATAATAATCCGAACAGTTTAAAGGTCTGGGATTCTCATTCTGTGCTCATAAAACTTGGGTAAAGTTGGTTTTATATTCGCACATTCACAATATTCACACATTTCCGCGTTCAATGACTTACAAAGTAAATCATAAACTAGCACGGTTCCAAAAGATAGGTATACATTTCATATGGGACTGTAACAACAGATCATGTTGATTTAAGATAAACTATCAGCATCTTCCTTCCCAAAGCCACAAATAGACGGATAATCACTTGTAATAGTATAGATTTTTAAAAAACACGAAATTAATAGCGACCAATTTCAGCCAATTTCAAGAAAACGGTTTGAAATAGGCTAGTTGTCTTTTAAAAAGTTGCAACGCAATATAGCTACAATAAAAAAAAACCAGAAACTTCTGTCCTACATTTCTACTGTTATCATATTTCCTTACATACAGCGTGAAGCCAAAAACAAATGAGCAATTCTACAAGAGAAACCGAAAATGTTTAAGAAAGAAACCTGAATATTACCTTCCACAAACACGAACACAAAGAACAATGAGATGTTTTTCATATTGCTGAAGATGTCAGTAAACAGGAGTCTCCGATAAATGTTAGATGGTGAGTGAATATTATTTGTAATCTGCTCCGGTGTGTTTGTAGGTGTGCCTGAGTCACAGAATCGACCCGATCGACAGAATCAACGACTGACCGAGAATCAGACTGAAATAATAGCGAAGAGACTTTCTATCTACTAAGAATGTACTGATGAATTGTCTTGATTAGATCTGAATTTAAAGAGTCTTTATCTTCTATTACTGTGAACGTAAAAAAAAAAAAACGCGGAGAGTATCTGAACACCACCACCACTACTACTACTACTACTACTACTACTACTTCGTCGTCTTCTTCTTCTTCTTCATTGGAGTTTTACAGCAGTTGGCATCCATATTGTTGCATTACTGCCATCTACTGTCTCACTTTGACTTACTATATCTTAATTAAATTTATTAAATTCGTCCTTCCAGTCCAGTCCTCCTTAAAAAACTAAACAAACATCTCCGTCCTTGGTCATTATTTCCACACGTTGTTATATTTTTAACATTATACTCTACGATACCTAGGCTATTTCCCGTAGCTGATTCTTGAACTCTTGCCTTTCTTGTATTTCTTACATGATATGAAGATATGCTTAATTGTTTCCTCCTCCTGACATTCATCACATAGTCCTGTCGGATGTTTTCCCATAACATGAAGAGTTTTGTTTAGCTTGCAATGACCAATCCTCAGTCTATTTATTATAACTTGTTCCTTCCTTTTATTTCCCTTTTTACTTTCCATATTTTGTATCATGTACATATGGCTCCCTTTAATTTCATTATCCCACTGCTGCTGCCATTTTTGCCTTATCCTTTTCCGCACTAAACTCTTCCCTTCTGTTTTTGATAATTTAATTTTGATGTTCAACATGTTCTTTTGTTGTTGCTTCTTTTGCCAGTCTGTCTACTTTCTCATTTCCCTGGATGCCCACATGCGCCGGCACACATGTATGTGATATTTTTCCCTTGCTTACTTACTCTAGAGTTTGTAAATAAAATTTCATAAAGTAATTCCTGATGATTTCTAGTTACACACCTTTCATGAGGGCAGATACAGAATCACTACATATTACAGCGTTGTCCCATCTAGATTGTTCAATCCATCCTAATGCTATTAATATAGCATATAACTCGACTGTATACACACGATGTTCTTTTGTTTACTCCCACATGATATCTAGGGATATAGCCTTCAGCAGACCCCCTTGCCTCTGTTTGTAAATCTTTTGATCCATCTGTAATTTGAATACTATCTTTGTACATACTGTCCATATATCTATAATATTCACTGACTATATCTGTAATCCCACGGCTGCCTTTTATTATTAGAAGCTCCACCTTTGTATTTTCCATTGTCCAGATTGGTTTGTCAGTCCACACCACAGTACTGGCAAATTCTTTGTCATATATGTCCATTTCTTTTGCTATTAAATCTCCTGTCCAGCCAAAACTTTCCTTTTTCCTCCTCTCCTTCTCCCAACAATTCTGTAGCACCTTTTTCGTTGGATGATTTTCCCCATGCCTTCTTAAATTAATCCAATAGTTGGCTACCAATTGTTTCCTTCGTATTCATAGAGGCATTTCACCTGCTTCAACCTGAAGTGCACACACTGGGGAAGATCTAATTGCCCCTAAACATATTCTTAAAGCTCGTGCCTGCACAACATCCAATTCAGTTAACACAGATTTCGCTGCTGACCCATACACAGACTTCTTTTTCTTCTTCTTCTTCGATTTTATGGCAGGTAGCACCAACATTAATGTGCATTATCGCCACCTACTGTATTGGAGTGTGGACCAGAATTTACCCATTTCAAAAAAAAAAAAAACCCCTCTAAATTCTCTTAATCAGCTCTGTTCTCTTGAGATAAAGAAATGAACTCTCTAGTCCGTAAATAATTATATTTTTAAGCTTTATTTCATCCATTTCCATCTTTCTAAGTTCATTTTTCATTATTTCATTGGTATACTTTTGACAAACACATATAACATGTTCTGCTGATTCCTCTACTCCACAGCGCTCACATAATCCTGTTGGATGTTTATTTATTATTTTTAAGGTTTTATTCAGCATAGTATGTCCAACCCTTAATCTTGTTAAAATATTTTCCTCTTTGGTGCTTCTTTTAGTTATCCTCACTACTCCTACTTCTCCTTGTATTTCATAAAGATGACGTCCTGTATTTACTGTATCCCATTTATGTTGCCACTCCTTCATTGTATATGCTTTGATTACTGCTTTTGTTTCATATTTACTAAGTAAAATATTCATGACTTCCTCATTTTCCAAAGCCTGTTTTGCTAAACTATCAACCTTTTCATTACCTTTTATCCCCGTATGAGCCGGTATCCACATAAATATTAATATCATATCATTATAAATATCATGACGTTCATATTCTTAAATCTATACAGATTTTCATATATCTCATTTACTATATCCTGTCGACTGTGGAATGAGAATGATTTCACTTTAATGCCGAACATGAATCTGTACAAAGATTTGAGTCTCTTCTATCCACTGTAGTGCTGTTGCTATTGCCATCATCTCTACTGTGTATACTGATAAATGATCTGATGTTCTCCTATTAACAGAAATGTTTAAGGATGGAATACTGAAAGCAAAACCTGTTCTCCCTGTATTAGGATCTTTAGAGCCATCAGTATATACTGGGACAAATGCTTGATATACAGTTTGTAGTCTATCTTCAACAACAGCTACAATGTTTCCAGATTCTTTCATTAACTCTAGCATATCAGATTTTATGAGGACTGCAGGAAACAACCAAGGTGGAGTTATTGATCATGGTACTGTAGGAATGTATCTTTTCTGACTTAAAATAATTTGTCTAGCTTCTTTGTCACTATTCCATGCAAAACACTTCCGTTTAGACTTTTCCTTCTCGCAGCACGGAAGGAGTACTTTTACTGTTGGATGGCAGTCTTCTGAATAACCCTGAAGATTTACCCAGCAGTTCATCATTAACTGTTTTCGTCTGAACACGGCCGCCTCTTCTTTTGGCAACCAGCAAATAGGTACATTACCGCCACCTACCGGACATAATCATTTGAGTAGTTTGCATCACTGGATATTTCTGTCAGTCATGTAGCTAATATTTTCCCTGCTGAAAAACAAAAACAAAAACAAAACAAGAGAAACAAGTTGATATGATTCTTTAGGGTCTTAATTAATAACATACTGGAGCTAAAGACAGAGATTGTCTTTATTTTATGTTGTCTTACCATTGGAAAAAGCATAAAGGCTTGAATCACATGAAGCACCTCAACAAATCATATAATGGCAGTCAGTGACAGTTTTTACCTTTTTCTGCAATAAACAAAGAGTCAGTTTACGTTGCAGAGTAAAAAAAAGAGCACAAATTGCTGGTTACTGCAGATTTTATTCTGTTAATTAAAAAAAAAATAAAACAGCATGATTGGGCATACATAACACTGATACTAGTCACTAAAAATGCAACTTATGTATAGAAAAACGAATCCAAGGCACTTTGGTAACAAAATATTAGAAGGGCTTTATTCGAACATGGCACATTAAAAAAAAGAACCCAGCCTTCCTCAGATAGTGTTTGTCAAAAAAGTATCTTTTATTGATCTTTGCTGGCTGCAACTCTCTGATTGCTGGAATTGTCTGTACAGCATTATGGGAAATGTAGTTTCACCATGAATTCCGCTATTAAGCATGATTATTTATTTATTTAAATAATTGAAATTAACACAGATGGCAGATGGCTTTAACATATACAACTGATTAGCAACCTCAGAGCTCATAACAGGTCTGTCTGGTTGCAGTTATGGTTAAAAATTTATTTCCTTATGGAAAATGAATGGAGCTTTTACTTCTGGAATCCGACTGTTGTGCTCTATATTCTTTGAAATGAATAAACGCATTTACACCGCTAAGCAACAAGCACTGACAAAGCAACACATTTCTGGCAACACAAATGACATTGACCTTTGGCAACAGGATGTAGCTGTGTCCACCAACGTGATAAAGTTGAGATAGCTATGTTTGTCTTTATGTAAATGAAAAGCAATTGATAGTTGAATTATTACAAACATCTACTGAAATTGAGGAAGCAAAAAAAGAAGTAGTAGCCTAAAGCATAAGTCTTAAAAATGCTAAAGAGGTATTAAACTAAGAAATAACTGAGAAATTATGCTCTTTTGCACGATAGTCAATCATTCAATAGACAAAAACATACAAAAGATACATTTTCAGTGTGTTTTTTTATTATTATTATTATCTGGTTGTTTCTGCTCTGGCAGCAGTAACTTCCACCAAGTGTTTCCTGTATTTGCAACACAGTGGTTAGGAGGAATCTTACACCATTTCTTTTTGAATAACTTAGTTTCTGTTTAGCAATATTCTTATGGGAAACCTCAGAGGGTGTATTCTCTTCTGTTAAATGTAAAAGTTAAATTACTCCCGTGCTTCATCTGTCCATGGAATATACACTCAAACCAAAATTTATTCAGACACCTTCAACATTTCTCACATTATCAGTTTATTCACTATAGTTTAGAAAATGGTCAAAGTGTCAAATTAAATTTTTGGTCCCAAATTTTTATCAGTTTTACTGATAGTCCACTATCCTCACTTACATGAATTAACTATAGTGTCCTGCACCCACTAAACAAACAAACAAACAAACAAAAACAAAAATTGGAGCTGGTGTCTGAATAATTTTTGGTTTGACTGGCTTCTTTTGTGGTGTCATCCGATGATGATTTTGTTTAGAAATAACCAATCTTTCACTGACACTTTAGCTTAACATTGAGCATTTGCCACTATTTCAGCACAAGAACATAGCCTTACAGTGGACTGATCAACAGCAAGGCTTTAAAACCAGGTTCTAGAAATTATTTCCAGCTTTTTTAACTCCTGACTCCAGTTAACTTTTAGGTCATTGTACTTTTTTGATGTACTGTAATCAATGTGTTATGTAAAGTCATTAAAACTTTTTTGAATTTCATTTGAGCATGTATGTATTTGTTGTTTGACTGCAGATTAGATTACATTTGGTACAAGTTTCTAGACTAGATCAATAAATTAATTTAGTCGTTACGAGAGTGAGACAGGTCATTATCATTAATGTGATGGCATGTAGCTCTACGAAAACATGAGAGACAAAAAAAAACAAAAAAACAAAAAAAGAAACCGGCTGACTAGAAGTACAACCCACACCAGACACATACTAACACAAACAGGAACAGTTTTCATTTAAAGTAATTACAGACTTCTCTGTAGGAATTTTATACATTTCTCCTTTTCTGAGCTGCTGAAGAAAATGTTTTGCTTTTTTGTTTTTTGCTGTTTGTGCTTTTGGCATCTGGTTGGTAAGTTTCAAATATTTTTTTATAGATTTGATTGTACCAGAATCAAACTAGCATTTCATTCTGAGATCTACTCTGTGGTTGGTCTCTCAATCATTGACATCTTAAATGATGAAATCAGAATTTGTAGCGTTTTAAACATCAGTTGGCTTTTTCTGTCTGACGGCACAAGTGGGAAAGGGCATAAATCTTATTTAAATACGTAAAACAAAGCAACTTACTTTGCTATGTTCTGAAAACCGAATGTACAGATAATGCAGCTTTAATGATTTATGTCAGTCTGTGTGTTTGTAATGGGACTGTAATACTATTCATTCAGATCATCTAGAAATTCTGTACAACTAGTGTCTTACTTTGTTTGCTACTGAAATAACTGATCGCTATTAATAGCAGTCTGAAAGAAGATCATACTGTTGTGTTTTGATGAACACTGAAAGCTATTAGATGAAACATTTGCATTATTTTGTGCTGTTTTGTTTTACACTAGATACTGTATCTTCTGAACAATATCTTGTAGAGTGCAGACTTTTTTGGGGGGGGGGATTTTGTTTATAAAATAAATGTGAGAAATAAAAATTAAATGACAACAGCAGAAGAACTAGACTGCTGTCATTTCAGAGTTTTAAAAAGTTGTGAAATTAGAGCTATAAAAAGTTGAAATTGAGAGATCTGTGTTTTTCGTTTATAGATTTTTTTGGTGGAAAAAAACACACACATGGTGTTCACACAGACTATAAGATCATAAGTGATGATGAGGATCATGTATAGCCTATCTGCAATGCTCCACATAAAACTTCATATACAGAATGTTGTTGTCAACATGCCCTGACCTAATGGTTAAAAAATAATGTTTCTACTTGCCTAATATCTTCACCAGAGATGCTGATGTCCAGTTAAATCTACTCAAGACAGATCAGTCTCTGTGGTGTTTTGCCATAATAGCTGCTGCAGCTTTATTTCACTTCTGATGTTTAAGTTCAACAAGAGCTGGAGCTAAAGGTCCTTCACACACAATCTGTCCTGAGCTGAAACAGACTCAAATCAGCTCAAAAAGTCTCTTTTTATAAAGGGTTTCACTTTACTGCAGTGTTCAGAGTCTCACTTTAATGTCAAAACCAAGAAGAAAGTTTGTGATCATTTCAGCTTATGTTAAAATATTTATTTTTACTTTAACAAGAACTGTAATGTGTGACTGTGAAACTCTGTCTGTTCTCCAGTGTTTGCTGATCCAGATGCAGTGAAGTCAGTGTCAGTGATGGAGGGAGATTCAGTCACTCTAAACTCTAGTCTTACTGAATTACAGACACGTGATCTGATAACATGGACATTTGGATATCCAGTGACTCAAATAGCTCAAATTGAAATTGAAGGAGATGGAAGCTTCAACACATTTGATGATGTTCTTGATGGGAGATTCAGAGGCAGACTGAAGCTGGATCATCAAACTGGATCTCTGAACATCACAAACACCAGAACCACAGACTCTGGAAATTATACAGTAAACATCAAAAGAGGCAAAAACCAGCCCATATACAGATTCCATATTACTGTCTATGGTGAGTCAGGATTACATGTTTATTCCCACTGTCTGCAATGTATTAATAAAACTAAACATAATGCTTCTTACCAGTGATCAAGCAGGCCAAAATTCAAAAACACTTAACAGGGCACTTACAAGAATGAATGCAAACACATTAAAATATAAAACCATCATTTTACTTTTTTTTATCTTAGTCTGATAGGCATCTTTTCACAAACTATGAAAAGTTCAGTGTGTTTTCTGTCTGTCCTCCTTATATAATAAGTCCATAAAGTATTTCACAAATACCTTTTGTTTACTTGAAATGAAAAGTTGAATTCTGTTTTGGCTAAATTTGGGTTAATAACATTTGTATAGCCTTTTCAAAGCTCAAAGCTGCTTTACAGAAAGTCATATGAACACATACGATGTAATGAATGTTTGCAGTGTCTCTGACTCACACTTGAGTGGCCAAATATACTTAAGAGATGTAAATACTGTCTGAATAGTTCTGTTTAATGTTTAAATCTAGGCCTATTTCTCAACAGGAGTGAGTTTTGCACAGACTCACATTTCCTTAAAAAAATATAAAAGTTCAGTTTAATATATTTTAAAATAAGCAAGTATTTCTGTAAGTTGTGCAGTGCTAGAATTAATATATTATACAATGTATTATAAAGTTCATAACTTTAAGATTTAAAGAAGTGTCACAATTTATAGCAACACATCAGCTATAAATACAAAATAGTCGAGCATAAAGAAAGAACTGACCCTAGAGACAGATTACCGAACAATAGCTAAATCAAGAAGCAATCCCTACAAATAATTTTCTTTATTCCAGCTCGTCTGCCTGTTCCTGTCATCAGCAGAAACTCTTCACAATGTTCATCATCTTCATCGCAGCAGAATTGTTCATTGTTGTGTTCAGTGGTGAATGTGAGTCATGTGACTCTCTCCTGGTACAAAGGAAACAGTTTATTGTCCAGCATCAGTGTGTCTGGTCTCAGCATCAGTCTCTCTCTACCTCTGGAGGTGGAATATCAGGATAAAAACACCTACAGCTGTGTGCTCAACAATCCCATCAGCAACCAGACTCAACATCTGGACATCAGCAAACTCTGTCAACCATGTGAAGGTATATGAATGGTAAAATATATTGTGACTGTAAAAGCTTCATCTGAAGTAGCATATACATATATTATAAACTCAGCTGTGTGCTGCTCTTTATAGTGTTTATCATAGATCAGACATATTTACTCACACTAATGACTCTCTTTAGCCGTTTCAACACCAGGTCCACAGTCTACTTCAAACTCTACTTCACATTCTCCAGGCTCCAAATCTCAGATAGTGTTGATTTCTTCTGCTGCTGCTGCTGGATTTCTGTTGATTGTAGCTGCTGTCGGGATCTACTGGATCTACAGGAGACACAGAAAAACAGACCAAGAAGGTAAGAGTTTCCTACTGCTGACACATCTGTAAAAGTGTTAAAATAATAAAAGTATCTTTTTTTAGAAAGAAACAAATTTAAGATTGCATTTTGTTGTTGTTTTTGTGTTATTATTGTAGGAACAGATCAGATTCGTAGTGATGAGATCACTTACGCTGATCCGACATTCTACAAACAAAAAGCACAGAAACCGGTAAGAGAATTTATAACTGTGTCATTAATGCATATTTATTAAATTAGATGTTTATGTCCCATAACCATAATAATCTAAATTTATTGTGACACCTCCTACAAGAAACCCCAGTGTGATTCTGGGGAACTTACTTACTTACTTCTGAGGAAATTACTTCATACATCCACTGAAAATGTCTCAGCAGTATACAGTAAATGTCAATCAGGAAAAGATGAAGTTAGTTCTAAAAAGAGATATCCTGAAGCAAAGATAGTTAACATGAAAATAGTAAGTTCAATGGGCCGCAGATGAATTACAAAAAAAGGAGATACTGAGTTAAATTAATGTGCAAACTTTTCGGCCAAGTCAGTCCAGTATACTCAACAAAGATCCATGTCTGATTTTAATCATGCAGACAGAAATTCATACTGACAAATGCTGACAAATAATACATTTCTTCACTAGAGCTTTAGACTAGAACTGCACAACAAGTTAGTTATTTTTTTTTTTAAATCTAACACTTCACAGAACAGTGTAAATATATCCACTTAGCACAGTACAGCTGAAGTTACTGACATGTTAAAGGCACACACACACACACACAAAAAGCAAAAGAAAGAAAAAGAGGTCAATTCAGTAGGCTACTTGCTGCTGAAGTGCATGCACAGAATTACTGAGTTTCAGTCATAATTTAATTCATGGTAAGTAAACACAGCTGGTTATATTTTAGCAAATGTAACAGTTGGGAGAAAATGAAATGTGTGTTAATTTATCTCATCCATGCATTAGGTCTTAAAGTGACAGCAGCCTAGCGTTCACTGCTCTTGACTAAATGTTTCTAGTAGCTTTAATAAGCATTAATCTATATTTTATACAGTGAAGACTATGCAGTATTTTAGATTCTGTAGCATGCTTACTTCTTCTTTATTTTGATATTATAACTTAATTTCCAGCACAAAAAGTCATATGGCCCACCCTTAGCTTCAATAGTTAATAACTTTAGATTTGAAAACAGTTCTTTCATTAGAAATGACCAAAAAGAAAGAACAGAGGAGAAAAATACATGGTCAGGGTCAGATACAGATCTCTCAACTTCATAAAAACAACTGCAAAAACACTTCTAACAGTTAATATGGTATAGTTTAGTGTGTTTTTGCTATACATGCACTGTTAAACTGTCTCTCACTGGAAACTGAGGTCTTCAGAAAGCCAATGTGACAGAAGAAAGTCACACATCTCTGCTCATTTATGCATGAATGTGTGTGATAAAGAAAACATGAAAAATAAAACAAAAATGTCACTGCTGTCTTGTATAAGGAGCCATTTTTTGCTGAGTAGAATTTACTAAAACTATTGGAATAACTTGAATTAAATAAACCATGTGAAACATTGATGCGAAATACCTCTAAAACGTAACCCTTACAAAAATTAACCATGGTTTTACTACAAAAAAAAAACAAAAAAAAAACATGATCGCTATGTTAAACCAAATTAACCATGATTTTACAACACTAAGCATGGTTTAACCATGGTATTAAAACTGTGGTTATGCAAATGGTAGGCTAATAAATACACAAAAAAACATGGTGACTACACTTTGACTATAATAAAACCATGGCTAATTTTCTTAAATGATATGCATTCATAAAATGTGTTTCTTTAAACAATCGCTGTATCTATTCAATGGCCACAAACAGCACTATATAGAGTGTATGGAGAGGAGCCCTCTAGCCTTCATGCTAATGTTTATTTGAAATATGAAGTCACGTGCCAATTAAATATTGCCAGTTCAACCATGTTAGCAGTTGTTTTGGTCATACCACCCAGCACAACTTAGCACCCTGAAGACTAGCACACCAAATGTTTATGTTATGTTAACAAACAATGCATTTTGGCAACTGTTTTTAAAAAATGAACAGATCTTATATGTGTCTCTTACTATCTTTGTGTCTTTCAGGGAGTCAAACAGGAGGATGAGGTGGTGTATGCAGGCATTGTCACGAAAAGTTGATCAAATTCCTCATTAATGTTGTAATCACAGTCAGTACAGTTTACATGCATGCTAGAAAGACAGCCAATTTTCTGCCATTTTTTTTTTCAATGTTTTCACATGCAGCAGTAGCTGTGTTTCCATCCACCTATTTTTATGCGCATTTTGGAATATCAAAATATATATAAAAAAAACGCTGGATGGAAACGCCAAGATGCGCATAAATTCTAAAAATGCGCATAAAAATCTTATGCGCACATTTGAGTAGGATACGTTTTTTATCCGGTAAGAAAAAATGCGCATAAACTACGATGGAAACACATTTACCGAATAAATTCCTCCATGCGCATCGAAAAAGTCATGTGACTTTGCGCTATGAGACGGGATAACTTGACTAACTAGCGGACTCATCTCGTTCACAGCATCTATATGTTGTTATGGTCGTTCTAAAATGTCTGAGGAAAGTCTGTCATCGAAGTATTTCTGTATAATTACTGTCTTGCATGACTGCGTTCCCAAACAGAAGCATTCACCTCTGAAAATAATGACCGCATTTATTATGTCTCGTCTGCTCGTTCTGAGGTGCAAGTAATTGAAAATGATTATATTAAGTGGCTTCTCCTATATTCTTAGTGATATTTAGTGCCACAGTTTACCAGGAAGTGACGATTTTGTTCTCTTTAACTCGTTGAATGGAAACGGTGGTTTATTCGCATATGTTTTATGCGATATTCCAGTTTTGCCCATAAATTTTATTCGAATCTCTGGATGGAAACATAGCTAGTGTTAATATGTTAGTGTTCAGCTGAAACTCATCTAAAATGTGTTATGTACGTTACATTTTGGGATAAAATCAGTTAAATATGTACTTACACTTATATTCCATGTAACTGTATAATGTTTTTGAACATGTTTTTAGAAAACGCTTCCCCGCCAAGTATATTGCTGCAGCCCGGAGACCTCCAAGTGGGAGGGACAGCTCCAAGAGGGAGGGTAGGTTTAGGGTAGGGTTTGGTGTAGGGCATATTAACAAGGCCCAACCCATTTGAAGCTGACCCGCCCATTTGGAGCTGGCTGCAACCTCCGTTTATACCTATCTCACCAAAGACGAGATTTTACAGCTTTCTGTGTTTCATTGTTATACGCTTGGGGGGCGCTATTACACATCTTCTGAATAAGACCAGAATCTCCCAATCAAAAACACAGGCGAGGAAGACACACAAACAAGCGTTCTAATATATAAAGATATGCATATGAAAAATAATACAATTATCAATAATAAACAGCATATAAATCAAAATGACGAAATGTCAATCCAGGAAGTGGTAAAGGACCTGCAAGATTTGAGGGTGCTGATGGAAGCCATCTACTGCATCTGCTTTGATCATTCAATATAATATAATCCAGATGCACTCTTTGATAAAAACACGATTTTCTTATTCTCAAAATATTCTGGGTGCCACGAACATTTAGCAAAAATATTTTAAAAAACTGGCAACTTATTTCAAAAACGCTGGCGGGGAAAAAGTTAATCACTTAATTTGGTCAATAATAGATTTCACATGCTAAAAAATCAAATATACTTATAAAACAGACAGTTCCGGTCCTTGATTCTGATTGGTTGAGCCACGTTCGAAGCTGTTGTAAATTATTCTACAAACATACACCTTTGTTCAAGTCTGTGTGTTGCTTGGCAACCACTCTGTTGCAACCACAACTGTTTCCGAGGAACTACATGGTTTGGTGAAAGAATAATGTTTTTATTAACATCATTACATTTTATGTGCTTTGTTTTATTTTGTGAATCATTTTGCTACATATATGGAGTAAACATTTTATAATGCTTTAATACTATGCTTTAATATGTAAACATGAATTAGTTCCATTGGCAAATTAATGACGATATAATGCAGCGCTGTTCGCACCCTTCATGCTGCTTACCAAGATGATGGCCATTATTCTGAGAATGTAAATGCAAATTAAAAATACACAAACAAGGATAATACAACCTGCAGGATAATGATATGTCAAAAATATTATCAGCAAACAGATGATTTTGGTGTTTTTATTGCTGTGTGTAATGAATGTTCAATGAATGCATTTGACACTTGAGCAGCTGCAGTCAAAATAAAACCTGCTGTGGTTGGTTTTCTTTGGGTTTGGAAAGAAAAGAGGTTTTGTCCACTGGTGTAAAAACAACTTATGCATACAAATCTATACCTGGACATTTGTGGTGTGTGTCAGCATGTAGGTGTGTGTGTGTGAACAATATACATTTGAATGCACTTCCGCAATTTAACTTCCTTGTTTTTAATCTGAAATCTATAAATGCAGATGCTTAACAAAAACAGTCTCCCTAATCAAACACACCTTATTCAACTCGTGAGCTCATTAGAAGAAACTCCTGAAATAGGTGTGTCAGATAAGGGAGATATACAAAATGTGCAGTGTTGGGGGCCGCCCAGTACCAGGGTTGAGAAACACTGAATTAGGTAAAGTATGAAAATAGCCCTATATAAGGGAGATATTAAGAAAGATATTCTGTGGCATATGCATGTCTCTCTCTCTCTCTAAATAGATCAGCTGTGTTAGTCTCAAAACAGTCTAACTAGCGACATTCTTTTTCTGAAAATGTCATCATCAAGGACAAAACCAAAATTATTTTAAGAACAAATGTAACACCTGACTCACTGCAAGATGTGAAACTTTATGGTATGCTATATATATATATATATATGTTTAAACCACTACTATTAATATAACATGAGTTACACCAGGGGTGGGGAGCGTAGATCCAGGATGTTTCCCCACCCCTGAGTTACACACAACCACATGAGTCCATCAGAGACACATAATTTTAGCCTTATGAAAAAAAAAGACTGCATTTGAATCGCCACAAACAGAAAAAAAGGTGCTTTTTGTCTGCAAAAATGGTATAATTATTACAGCATCTTTGCTAACAAGGCCATGCTAACCCTGATATAATACCATATTACGCTGTTAGAGCGCTCTCTAGTGTTCACAACAAGAATTCAACTCTACAAAAGTGGACATTCGTATCTCACAATACCATGAAAAGTTTCCTCCAGTGCTAAAGCCCCTATGTATTCATATCCTGATAAAGACGATCATCACTGACAAAAACAGAATAAAATTATAGATTTGCTTCAAATGACAGTAAATTTTCACTTCATCTAGAGCTCTTTTTGTTCTCTGCATTATCTAAAGTAACACTTAAAGTGTTGCCAGATTGGATGGACGATTTCCAGCCCAAAAGCTCACAAAAACCCGCCCAAAAACCGTCCAAAATTTTAACTGTCAATATAATGTGCTATAATGTAAATCAAGGATGATAAGAGCCATTTTTAACTCCTTATAACGAAATAACGATGACAAAATAATATAAAATATAATGCAAGATAAATTTCCCATGGATCAAATCGGGGCAAATACATTAAAGAGAACTACCAAATATGATTAAAATATGCAAGCAGACACTGTCAAAACAGCAATCATGAAATTAACCGATACCCTTGAAAAACACATGCATCATTTTCAATGTCAACAGAATTTAAATGCAAAAACGTGCCCAATATAAGCGATCAGAATAAGCATCGTAATAGGTATTTCACACTCGTTCATGCTCACACCATGACAGTCAAAACTGTCTTTCTGTATGATAATCCGACAATAATAAAATTTAACAACAATAATGCTCTTACCTTCGTGTCGTTCTATAATTTCACACAGAAATAAGTCTTTCGTGAAGTTCATATTGAACATAATATAGAAATTTGCACAGTCAAAACTAACAAGTCCAGAAGCTTTAAATGATATACCAATCCGGACCGTTTAAAAGATAAAAGCCAGGATCGTATAGATATAAATAGATTTTGATTAAATAATTTAACTGTGCTCTGATTTCGGAGTTGCAGTGATATAGCCTCTGTGTCATCTCCCTCAACAGGTATGATACACGTTTTGAGAGTTAAAACACTCTCCACTCTTTACCATCGGGCATTATGATCACTTATACTGTTATACATTCAAAATCTGATCCGTTATCGCGCTAAAAACCCGTCGCTCATGAATCATCACGTCTGTCTGCTGATCCCTATGATTGGCTAAAAGTGCTGCCGCGACGTCAACATCAGCACCAGTCTCTTTGCAGTGTGCGTGTGTGTTTAGTAACGTGACTGATTGGATTCATGCAGTAGGTTATATGCACACTTGCAGGCCCGTCGCGACAAGGCAGGCAAACCAAGCAATTGCTTGGGGCCCCGAGCTGGCCTGGGGCCCCAAGACAACGACTGGTTAAGAATAAA